>BMAO01030300.1:0-53672 GCA_019973975.1 Trichonephila clavata
TTGGAATGCAATAAAAGGACCTTGACAGTGTGTATGTGTTTGCGAAGGATTTAATTATTTCAGAGGATTTGCTTTATATATTTATTCCTTTTCTTCCCCTCCCCCTAATACATCACATTCGCGTGCCTACGTGGAAAACGCTGGCATTGGAGAGCGAATTACGTAACTTTTAATAGGCAGTTAAGGGATTAATTATAAACCGTACAAGTTATCAAGATAAGAGTTTATTTTTGTATATAATTTTATATATGACAAGCCCATTGGGGGGGGGGCACTGGTAACTATTAAACATCTTCTTAACTTATTATTGCTAAATTAATTATAAAATACATTGTGTAGTACATTTATAAGTGTATTATATCAGTGTAATTGTGTATTTTATTTTTGTATTATGTCAGAATGTATTTTGTTTGCTTACTTTTAGCAAATTAATATTTTCTAAAAATAATCTTTTGTTTTCGAGTTTTCAATATGCACGCACTCCCCTTGTAGAGTTATGCCCCTCTAAGGGGGCGCGACTCACAGTTTGAGAAACGCTGCATTTATAGGTGTCACTTCAACCTTTGTATCATATTTAGTAACAAAAGTATGTGTCTGTGCGTGTTTTTTTTTTTTTTTTTTTTTTTTTTTTTTTTTTTTTTTTTTTTTTTTTTTTTTTTTTTTTAAATTTGGAAATCTAGGTCCATTGAAGAGCTGCCTACAGTCGCATTTCGGATTCTGCGTTAATTTGTTTTTGCCTTTTATTTTTGTTTTCCACATACGTTGAGAGAAATGTTTATAACATAAATACGTTGCTCAAAATGGCATTTAAATGTTTATAACTGTGAGTGAAACTTCTATGTATTCTGCAAATTTCGCAGCCTAAAATTTAGAAGCTCTTCCTGTTTAAATGCAAGTTTTAACGCTGAATCATTTGATATGTCAATAAGTTGTTTCCTCCCCTTCATTGGCAAGCCTTCTGATTTATGCATTCTAGCTTAGTTTTCTCCTCTGAGAAATATTATTTTATATGTGTTAGGTGTGCAAAACATTTCACTAATGAATATAAAATAATTTTGTGTAACCCTGGATCATAAGCAGCAAAATGCTTATAATCTAGGTAGTACATATAAAGAAAAAAATGTTTTAATATTTTTTATTATTTTATAATAAAGACTGCAGGAAATTACTGAAAAAAGGCTGTCCGGCGCTGAATTTATGTTTTAAACTTCCTCTTGGAATCCTCTTTGAGAAACACGATTTTAGGTACTCTAGAGATTATAAGCACTGCATAGAGCACATGAATCTATTTTGCAGACATATTTACTTTTTCATTTTGAATTTTCGTTTTGACTTGTGAAGGAAGCCCCTGGATATGCTTGGTGAAACCCCAGGATTCCGTGGAACACAGTTTGAAGATTGAAGTAGAGGTCGCGCGCGTATTGGCGTTGCGAGAAAGGACTGGGGGAAAAAATGAGGTATGTGAGGGTAACCACCAATGTTTTGAGAAGCAGAGGAAGCAAACGCGTTTTTGTACTTTTTTTTAATAAAATTAAATGATGCATGCAGTTGTACACACCTACATATCTTATAAACAATAAACAACCTGTGAGATCTTGTCATTTTTAAAACAATGGTGCATAAACATTCGCATACATCAGCGCATTTTTCCCACGATCACCTTACGTAAACAATATCCATTTACTTCTAATTTAAAAAAAAATCTGTGAAAAGTTTTGTTTCTTGTGTCTGTTTGTCTTTTGTTCGAAACAGCAGAGCAGTCAGGAGTTCGTAGTCAAAACAAACATTTCTCTGACTAACTTCGAACCGTCGAACCATGACTATTTTGCACAGGCAATAATTACACTAAATTTTGTTTTAAAAATAATAAATAATAATAGATGATGATTTGTTTTTAGGAAAGGTTTCCCGGAGCTATGCTCCTATGTGAAACAAAGCATTTTAATTCAAAAGAAAGAGGCTAGAAACTTATATTTAATTTTTTGGTTCAGTGCTTCTCAAACTTTCAGCATATGCGATCCAATATTCAATCGTAATTTTCATCTCACCCCGTCCCTCTATACAATAACAATGTTTTGAATTAAATAATAATATACTTTGACGGTAAAGTTCCAAAATTACTTTAACCTCTTAAGTGCCCCCGGCGTATATAAACGTATCTCACAGCCAAAACGTTAATTTCCACGGACGTATATATACGTCTTTCCGAAGTACAATCTTTTCTGTGCACTGCTATCCATAAAATTGTTCCAAATGCTTTGGAATGCAATAAAAACCTTGACAGTGCTTGCGAAGAATTTACTTTTTTCAGGTAATTTGTGTTTATGCATTCCTTTTCTTTGCACCACCCCCTCCCAATGCATCACAAGCGCGTGCCTATGTGGAAAAGGTAGCACTGGGGAGCGAATCACGTAACTTTTAATCGGAATTTAAGGGATTAATTATAAGCCATACAAATTATCAAGATTAACGTTAATTTTTGTACGTAATTTTATATGTGACAAGCCCATCGGGGGTAACTTGTAATGATTAAATTTGTTCTTAACTTAGTATTGTTAAATTAATTATAAAATACATTGTGTAGTACTGATACATTTATGAGTGTATTGTATCATTGTAAATGTGTATTTTATTTTTTATTATTTCAAAATGAATGGAATGAATGAGTTTGGTTTGTTTATTTTCAGTAAATTAATTTTTTTTAAAAATAATCTTTTGTTTTCGACTTTTCAATATGCTTGCACCTTCTTGTAGAGTTATTACGCCCCCTAAGGGTCATGCCTCACAGTTTGAGAAACGCTGACTTAGCCCCTTACCGTGTCACAACATGTCTTTATTATTTTCCTATATTAACAGAATTTATCGATCTAATGGTTCTTCATAACATCTCCTGTATGCATCAGGTTTAAGACTAAATTGATGAAGCCGTGTTGAATTGTTTCCAAATATTTAGCCTGATACATTTATTTATGAATTAAATATCAAAATTGTCTACTACTTTTGGTTTTGGTATACGGCCAGACCATTGTTTTATTTTATTCGTTGTTCTAAGAATTTCAGATATATTTATTCATACAACAGGTTTAAATACTTTTTTAAAATAATTTTAAAACATTTTTTCCGCATTTAGAAATGGGTTATAAATATGTAGGAAATAATCTGTTTATACAATCAACTTTTTTTTTAAAAATCAATTCAACATATTTCAGATATACTATTTGGTGTTTAGGTTTAAAAATTTTTGCTTTCCAGATCTAATGGTAATTTGCATCAAAAATTAATTTCTTATGAAAAATTATTTAAAATTATTTTCTTGGTTTTATTATTTTTACCTCTATTGTGAATTAAAAAAAATGACATTTATCAAACTATGAAAAATCACGTTATATTAACGTAGAGAAGAAAAAAAAAGCATTTTTTTGTGAATTTTAAATGGATTTTTCGCGAAACACTTTTAATCTAAATATCAGACAAACGCGCTCTTAATATTACGAGCTATAATCCATTTCAATATTCGCCAGCAAATATTAAGTCATTAACACGAGATAAATTTTTTACTACATCAGCACCTATGTTGCATTGATAAAAGAAAAAAAAGTCATCCCTTTATATTGTATGTTTGTGTTGTATGCGGCTCATACATTAAATCTCGTTGTTAAGGACGCTACCAACTCCATTGACGAAATTTCACAGTGCCCAAGCTACACTCGGGATGAGCCAGGATGGTACGCTTCGCCTGCCCGAGCTCAGCTTGGGAAAAGCAGGGAAGCGGTTAAATTTAACTAAAATTTACTTATAAAATCGGTTTTTTTAAATTTTCAAAAGTATAACATATTTATATTATGTTTAATTAAATGAAACTTTCCAACAAAACAAAAGTGTCGCTTTTTCTCCCTTTGATACTTAGCATGAAAACATAAAAGCAATTATTAAAAATCTTAACTAAATTTTATATAAAAAAAAATTTAAAAAAAAGGAAAGATTGTTTGTTTAAAAAACGAAACAATTAAAAAATTGACAAGAATTCTTTTTTTGAGAGCAAAAATGTTCATAGCCAAACATGTCACACTTCAGAAGTCTTCGCTGGAAACATTATCACTCTTCTGGAGCCAGCAAGTATAAACGGGCACTTATTTCAGAGTAAAATTATACCACTGTTGCGTGCGTGCTGGAAGAAACGATTCGACGAAGGAGATAGATGGGAAGATGTAAACACACACGGAGAGAGGCAAAAAGAAAGGGAAAAAAAAGAAGAAATTATAATTATCTTGATGGAAAAAAGAACCATGTCTCGTTGATGTGTTTGCTGAAGTGACGTATATACGAAGGGGAGGGGGAATGGATCAGCGTGCTATTCGAAAAACGACTTAAAATAGCAAGTCGTAACAGAGAAAGTTGGATGCACCTCTGTTTCTGTGTATGAAAAGACTCTCCCCTTATTTTATCCAGTCGTCTTGACATTTTGAGAGAGAATATATCGTTATTGTTTTTCTCCCACTCAGTCGCTGGATGTGATTTTTTACATCGATATTCGAGCTTTTATCTGTGGATAAATCGGAATTAATATTTGATTGGGAAGTACTTATTGGAATATGCAATGGTGAGTGTGTGATTATAATGTTAGAATTTTAATTGATAACTCTGTTAGAGTTTTGTTCACTAATAACTCGTGAAAGTGTGGGGAAAGGAGTTGAGAGTGAGGAAGAGTTAGTTGAACTTTCTTTATGCTTGTACACACACGTGAAAAGAGAAAGGTATAAAAAATATTCTAGACAGAGGTCAGTGACCTTACAGGGCTCTTTTAGAAAAGAAAGTATTTAATATATAAGAATAAGTACTAAAGACAAAATTGTCGCTTGCAATTCGAATTTTTTTACATTTTGCGTATATTTTTATATTTGTGATATATGACAAATTTTTTTTATTTTTCTAAAGTTAAACAATAAGGGGTATTTATGAGACTAAGTAAATCTTTCGTATATTTTAAATTTTATGTGTTTTAAAAGAGGGATGAAACACAAAATCATGTATGCCATATAAAATTCCATGGCTCATTATTGTTATTTAACAAAATTATTGAATTTGATGGGAATTTATACCTATATCTTTGAAATATAAGTGTTTTATTTGTAAATGGTTATAAATGTACACTTTTGTTTAGGTAGATTAAATTTAAATTTTTAAAACTGAGAGCTGCCTGATAAACTGTTTAATACGATGAGGCATAGAATTTTTTACTAAATTGATTTAAAAGTCAATTACATTTGAGAGAAACGTATTCTCTCAGTGTTTATACACATTAAAACATGTTTCGATTGTTCAAATTTTTATCTGTTTTGAAAGAGTAGATGTTTTTTTTAAAATTGTATCCCCCTTCCCAACGATTTAGAAGGGAAGTTCAAAGTAGAGTACAAATTTGCACACAGATTCCTAAATTACAAAATGTTATGAGTTTTTAATCAAATGTAAATGTGATTTAAGAAACATCTTAATCAATTCCTGATTGTTTTCTAATTTAAAAAAATTAATATATTTTGATTTTGCTCGGAAGTTGAATGTTACCTCAAAATTATTCACAAATATTTCAATTATGTATAATAATTAATTATTAATATATTTATCGCAGAAAATTATAATCCAAATACTAATTTAGAATTAAAGTAATTATAATTCAATAAAAAATTAATGATTAAATTTGTAGTATGAAAAACAATGTTTTTTTTAGTTATATTTCGAATTAATAACGATTTTAAGTGTAAATTTTCATTGTTATTGTATATTTTAGAAAAGTGATTTCATTGCTAGTAAAATGAGGCATGAATATATCTGACAGAGAGACACACGTTTTTGCTTTGCATCTTAGATGCTGTGATTCAAATTTCATGTAAAGACAATACTTAATTGCGATTTACACTTTACGCTTTCTATATAGTTATTTTAAATATATTGACTTCATAATATTAGTGAGAATAGTAGTCTTAAGAATGAAAATAAATATTGAAACAAAACACATGGACCAACTACATTAAAAATCAATTAAATTTTAAAAAATACAGTGAAGATCGGTTAACACGAAGCTTAGGGGGACTGAATCTCTTTTCATGTTAAAAGATATTGCTTAAAAAAGATATATTCAACAAAATTAGGTTTATTAGAGTACATTTTATTTACATAAATATGTTCAAACATTTTCGCGTAATATGTTGTCTTTTTTAATTATTATAGATAATGTTGAGTTTGTAAAACCAAAATCTTTATAGATTTCTATTTTCGTCTTCTGTGTTTTTGGTCAAATGCTTTAAGAAGCTCCATCTTCATTTTAAGTGAAATAGCAGTTTGTTTTATAGCAGCACCCCGGGCTCTTTGCCATTGGGATTGAATAAAAGAATTCTTCTAAAATAGAAAATAAAACGCGCTAAAACTCAATGATTTTTTCTCACACTGCGATGTACTTGTCACCGAATTCGCCGATGAGAGATGAGATGCTTTTGTGTGGTGTTGTAAGGGTGGAGGGGGTGATAGTAGCTCAGATAAACAAAACTGGCTTGTGTCGCAGGCTATTCTTAGTGTATTTCAAAGCCAACTTAGTCTCGTTTCTACGAAACATGTGAAAACACCTCTCTTTCATTTCCCACCCCCTCTTAAATCTCTGATGTTTTCCATATTTTGTTCATTCCCAGAAGGAAAATCTTTTCGTGTTAAGCGATTTTCGTTTCGTGTTAAAATGCATGAAAATACGTAGTATTTTGTCTGGACCGTTGTATTATTTCGCATTAACCGATATTTCGTCTTAAGAGTTTTCGTGTTAAACATATTTTACTGTTGATATTATTTTTTAGAGATCCCACTTTTATTGTTAAATCAGTGGTGTCAAATATTTATACCCCCAGGATCGGTTTTAATGAAGTAGGGCCTCAAAAGATGATTCAGATGCAAAATACTGTAATTGTCTATGATTGTGTTTTATTTTAAAACGTACAAGAATACATATACAAGTCTCCGATCGCAAATATCTATTTAATTTTTAGTATACGAATACTACTGCGCATTTATACCGATTTGTTCATTGCTTTAGGTCCATGATGGTTAAACATTTTTAAGAACACCCTAAAGAGTAAAAAAATAAAACTTACTATCAAATTCAATAGAAATATCAATAAATTGTATGTGGAAAACTCTTTTTTAAAATTAATTCAAAGAGAATGAAGTCGTGAATGCATATTTGTTTCCTTTTCAGTTTTTAAAATTTTCAATGTAAAACAAATAAGTGTGTCGTGTGTATTTTTTAGGATGAGTTTTATCTCGCGTATGTACAAGCATTTTTTTCCAATTTCTATTTAAATTCCGAAAACTGTATTTGGGGGTGAGGGGACGAAAAAAATTAATTTTTTACGGAAATTTTTACATATACTAAAAATGAAACATTCACTTGAAACGAACCTACTTCCCGTCTAGCCTGTGGCCCAGCTAAAGGTGTGGAAGGAAGTAAAGGATCATTCGACATGATAAATTCCAATTATTTTATTTATCACTTTAATCGGCTTAAACATAAATCAATACAACACTATTAATAGGATGATCCAGTTAGACAACAGAGGGAGGGGGACGAGAGTCGCGCGCGCGTTTGGGGAGAATACATTTAATAACCACTTTATAATAATGGTTCTTCGCTAATATTACTTTACACAGAAAATATGTACTTAATGTCCGCTTAACCACTTTAATACTTTAAGCATCAGCGTAATATGAAGGAGACAGTGCCTGAACTTATGCAGTCTTCTAATCAATTCAATGTTATCAATAACACTTATTGACTATAATCTTTTACAAGGCCTTTCTAACTATTTATGGTAATCTTCACGTTGTATCTTTCTTGTCACCTCTAGTTAACTAAACTTCTAACTTTCTGTTATCTATTCTCTTCACTTCTAATTCGCTAACCTCTTTAACTCACTAACTAGAAATATATATAATAAAAATAACTTGCATATCACGTTCCCTTCTTAGGTGAGTTTTACTGGTCCCAAAGAATACCCAAGAGAATTATTAGAAGGAGGTCGCGTATAGATCCGTCACACACTGACAGATAATTTTTTAAATATTTAAATTGAAAATTTTCGTAATAGTGTTTTGAAATCTGCGGTGGGCTGAATAGAACCACTAAGGGGCCCACATGTGACCTGGGGGCCGTAGTTTGTCCTTCATTGATTTATACCATTGGTCTCCATATGCTTTTGAATATGTACCCTTAAAACAAGAATATATACAGTCGACTCTCGATAATTCGAAGTTGGAGGGACCAATGAAAAACTTCGAATTATCAAAAGAGTACGAAAAAACTCCCAAAATACTCCAAGAGAATTTTTTGTCTAACACATTTAAATTTGAAACTGTGTAATAAAACAGCAAATCTACATATGTATAAAATTATTTTAAAATAATTTTTAAAAAGTATATATTATGCAATATGAATATTATACAAAAGTTAAAAGTCCTGTATTAAAAAAGTACATTCAATACATTTATACACAATCCTACGCATCTCTTCTTCAGAATAGTGGACCATCCTTTCTGAGCACATGTTAAACGAAATATATGGACGGCTGATAACAAGGTGCGGTTGTTCTAGTGTCCACTTGAAGAAGGAAAGCAATAAAAGTGTATTTTCACCTGATGAAACGGAAAACACTAAGAAGGGGTAGCAGACAGAGGTCATCAAAGGGGCTTCGTTACAGGGGAGACACGCAGAGGCAATACAACACAAAACTTGTAAGCTCCAACCAGTTTGTTACAGGACTCTACAAGACAGTGTGTGTTCGAATTGTCGAGAATTTTTAAAAGATAACTTCGAATTATTGAGTATTATAGTCTGGCCAGCCACAGATTTTACTTCAAATTATTGAAGTAATCTATTGCCCAAACGTATTGTCTTATTTCGAAATATCAAGAGTTCTTCTAGGGACTGAGCAAATACTTCGAATTATTGAGAGGTTCGTATTATTGAAGGTTTGAATTATCGAGAGATAACTGTAATTATAAAAAGTATGTATAAACACCCCATATCAATATAGATGCAGGGTGGTTCGCTACCACACCGACTAACTTTCAGAGTGTGTAGGGGGTACAGAGACGACTCGGAATCAAATAGGAATACAGGGTCGCAAATGCCGTAGTTCCAAGCAATGGTGCAAAAGAACAAAACAAAAAAAATGAACATCAACTCATTAGTAAAACAGAAAAAATTTTATTGAAAGGGTAGGTATTCGACAGGTAGGTATACCACAACCGGGTTTCGAAATTATGACCAGAAGTCGTCTGGCAGGAATGAAAGCGGTGCTGCATGGAGTTTCTTGCGTTCTTGAAGATTTCTGGCATGTCACGTATCCTCCTGGCAGCTACAGATATTCGAGCAATGAGATCTTCAACTGAAAGAATGGGCGTCCCATATACTAACTTCATGTGACCAGAACCAACTTCATGCGTCACGTCACCTTCTGCTCACACTTGCAAAAGTTGTGTGACGTGGAACATGCCTGTTCGGGTAACGTTCCTAGTACAATCACCGAGTGGCGTGCCCATTACAATCCTCCTTACATGATCAGTATATCGACCAGTTCTTCGTTTGAATACAAGTTCATCTTACTACATTGGGTAACGGATCACAAATGACGACTTCCAGCAGGATCTGTTTTCACAAAACCCTCCATTCTGCGCCATCTACCGCAAGACTGTCAAGGGGAATCATCCAGAACGTGAGGAATTCCATGCAGTGCCACTGTCACGCCTTCCAGACAGCTTCTGGTCGTAATTTTGAGCCCCTTTTGTAGTACAAACAACTTTTAAATAAAATTTTTCTCAGTCCTTTTACTCTTTTATTATTTTTGTTCTTTTTTCTCTCCTTCTTTGCACCATAGCTCAACGGCATTTGTGACCCTGCATTCCTATATAATTCCAAGTCGTCTATGTACCATCTACACACCTTGCAAATTTGTAGCTCTGGTAGCTAACCCCTCTAAATATTTTCACAGAATCGATGCAAAGACATCTTTAGCTGGTTTCAATTTATCTGATTATTATCATGAATGTACACTGGTGTCCAAAAGTTAAGCATAATTGATAATTATGTGAATAAAGAAGGAACTGTAAATCAGAATGGCGGGAACGTGATATGCGAGTGTAAAATGGTTATAAAATAAGGAAGCAAATCAAAAGAATGATAATAATTAATTTTATTATTCAAAGTAGCAGTTTGAAAAAAAACTCAGCATAGCAAGGATTCACACTTTAAAGAAAAAATGAAAGAAAACATTAAATAAAATACTGATGCTGCAGTTTAATAAGGCGTGTGGTCACCTCTGACAGCCAGTCACGCTGCACAGCGATTTACCATACTTGCTATGAGATGATGAATGAGTTGTGGGCTCAAACGGTTCCAAGCTACTTGGAGAGCTCTCTTCAGTTCTCTAACGGAGATTGGTGGGTGCGAAAGGGCTGCAATTTGTCTCCCGAGCATATCCCATACATGCTCGATAGGATTAAAATCAGGGAAGTTCGCAGGCCACGACATGCGCTGGATGTTTTCCGTTTCAAGGAAGTCATCAATCAGCACCGCTCGGTGACATGGTGCATTATCATCCATGAATATGAAGTCAGGACCGACAGCACCTCGAAACAAGCGAACATAAGGCTCAAGAACTTCGTCTCTGTATCTTTGAGCAGTCACAGACCTCGTGTCAAAGAAATGGAGGTCTGTGTGGCTGTCCATCATGATGCCTGCCCATACCATTACTCCCCTTGATGGAAAATGATGTCTTTCCGTTATGTTTCTTGGTTCAAAACGTGTTCCACGTTCTCTCCATATCGTTACCCACCGAGAAACACTACTCAGACTAAACCGGGACTCGTCACTTAACATCAGATTGGACCACTCTCCCACACTCCAATGTTGATATTTCAAACTCCAGTTCAAACGAGCGCGTTTATGCGCAGACGTGAGGGGAATGTAAACTGCTGGTCTTCTGGCATATAGGCCAGCATGATTGAGTCTCCTGTAAACAGTTTGTCTCGAAATTCGTATTCCCGTGGCGACTGTGAGCGCCGAACCCAGTGCTCTGGCAGTACTGCCCCTCTGATGTCGCGCACTTGTTACCAGATATCGGTCTCGGCGAGGGTTGTGACACTTGGTCGACCTGATACTGATTGTCGGGTAACATCTCCCGTTCTTTGAAACCTCTGCCACAGTCTTGAGATCACAGAGTGGTCAACATTCAGAATTCGAGACACTTCGGTTTGTAATCGTGAGGATTCCAGCATTCCAATGATTCTTCCTTTCGTAAACATATCCAATTGGCGTCTTTGTGCCATCATTCACCTTGTTTGATGGTTAACAACGTTCCTTCGCACAGCAGTTGCACGAAACTTATCTGAACTGCCTATGCTGCGTGAAAAGGTTTCTCCGCGTTCCGACATGCGCCGGTGTTTCGCGCAGGACGTAGTCGACTGAAAAGTTTTGCATAAACCCAATCTTTCTTCTTCACCCAATTAATATCCACAAGAAATTTGGAATAATTTTACGAATATTTACTCCCTGTTTTTCGCATTATACGATTTTTGCTTAATTTTTCGGCACCAGTGTAGATTATTACTGGAACAAATGAAGATTCTTTGCAACGTTAACAGTTTTTCACGTTTTTTTTCTTAATGGACAGAATTTTTGCAACCTATCCTTTGTATACATAGCAAGTCAATACCCAATGCGAGAGCCATTTCATGGTAGTTCCATCTAGTGGTGGCTTCGCTGCCAAATTTGGATGGTTGAATTAATTAATTCAAGCTCTCGTGGGATCCTAAATATTGCCGAGATTCAATCTTGCCGAGAGTACCAGAGACAAATTGATACTCAAGGATATTTTACATGCCACATAATCGTATGACATGCGTGCCTATGATTTTCGCTTCCAGAATATCTCCTCCAGCCCGGTTCCAACTCGCAACCTCAGGCTTACGAAGCGGGCTCGATACCACTAAGCCATTGGTCATCAAAATGTGCTCCGTGGAATCCTTAGGTTCCACGAATCAAACCTAGGGGTTTCCACGAGTTAAAAAATGGAAAATAAAATTATAAGTTGTTTATGCCAAACAGATTTACGTTCACTATTAAATTTGTACAAATACGAGATATCTAAATCCTTGCTTCCGAACACAAGTCACACGTGCCACGGGAAAAAACTTAAAAAAAATATGCGATTTCGGACAGCCTCTTTTTTACATATAATTTGTTGCAACTCTTAATTCATTGCATAAGCGAGCTTGGGAGTCATTACAAGGCTTAGTAGAAATAAGTAGAATTTTTTTTATACTGTATTAAAATCTTTAATTGCATTTTCTGAGAAACTATGTTTTTCAATTTTCTGCTTCAAGGTAAAGTTCACTACAGGATTTGTTTTTAAGATAATGAATTGAAATTTTCAGAAAATGTTTTATTTATTTTTATTTCCAGTATAGAGACTATGATCTAATCTCAGTGTATATATTTATATATTTTATTGCACTTTTTGTGAGAAAAAAACATTAGTTTTTTTTGTAAAAAAAATTGAGTTGCATAAAAAGTGACATATTTTAAAACATTTCAAAAGTATTACAAATCTTATAGCTCTACGCACAGATAATGATATTATTTGTGTACTGTATAAATATTATTCGAATATATTAGTTAGAACTTTCAATACAAGCCTTACCGTAACTGCAATTTTTCACTAAAATTTCACTCAAAATTCCCAATATATCCAAAATTATTTTTAATTTTGTGGAAATTGTTCTTGAATTCCTTGTTTTATGTCCCATTTCAAATTTTAAAAAAGTGTTTATTTTGTTCAAACTTTATATATTTAAAAAAAAGTGCTCCGAAGGTAGTAAGGAGGGTTCAAACCATAAAATTAAATTAATGTTTCCAAAAATTAACAATAATTTTTTAATGAGTGTTGATGCATAGTGGGCACCTATTTTCTACGGAAGAGAACACAGTGAAGTTGTCGTGGCATATAACCTCCCCTAATATTATCATCTCCCCGTCTACCATTACTTGTTTCTGGACGTGTAGGCGGATTAACGAATTCAAGAGACATCATTACAAATCACTATATTTATTGATACCTCTTAATCAAGGCAAGTTACACACACACGATTCGAATTTAAGAACAATAAAACACAGTGGAGTATGAGAAGGAGTTACTATTAGCGGAAATACGGAATCGGAACTGAATCCACGAAAGATCAACACGTACAATTACAGCTAACACACGTATTCACAAGTTTCTAAATCACTAACCTTATTCTGGTTCTTCGGCAAGTCCGTCGTGTTGAATAACTTAATGTTGACTGGATCGGATAAAGACTAGGTTCCACACTCGACTTTCCAATGTCAAACTTCAGCTCTTCAGCTTAACTCGTCTCGTCACCATGCACTTAATCTGTCAACAACTGCGTGTTGATTTACCGATGTTTCAATTCATTTTACTTCAAAAATCTAATTCTTCACTTTACTACTCTCCCCTTTCACCACGTTAATTCGCGAAACCCGAACTTATATAATATCTCTCATTTGCATAAATCACGCTTTGGCTCCCGGTGGAGATTGGTTGAAATAAATAAAACTTGATAGAATTATTGAGGAGGTTAGTGAAACCGTACAGATCCGTCACAAAGTATTTCCAAAAATATGGTCTAATACGTTAGTATCCGAAAGACTATGGAGTTAGCGAAATAAGAAAAGTAACGGAACTGCACAACAGCATATAGATTCATACTTATTCGAATTCATGTGGCGGCGTCGACGTGAACAAAACTCATTTGTCGCGATTTTGAACGCAACTATACTGCGTTTTGGCCATCTAAATATTGTAGTTATTAGATCTTTTGTTCATTTCAAGTGTACATATACCTTTTAAAATGCTACATTTAATTCTTCTAAATCTACGACAGTTTCTATGTATTCCATTATAGATCAAATGGACGCGATTAAAATCATACGAAATAGGATTTAGATGGAATGTAGATTTTATTTAAGATAGCCGCTTCGCACTAAAAAAATGAGTTGCGAAAAAAAAATTATAAAACTTGATGAAGCAACTGATATTTGTAGAATTACGACCATTTAAAATTATTTAAAAAGTGGAATAAGTAGAAATTTACTTACAGTTTCCAGGTAAAACGATGCTAAAGTACCAGGATAAAGAAACTGAATGTGAGGAATTTCAATATGACGAAAGAAAAAGAAATAAAAAGAAATAAAAGCAGTAAAAAATTAAAAATAAATATATAATTTGATGTTTAAAGAAGAATTAAATACTAAAAAAAAACGACTTTATTATGGGAATTGAAAAAAAATTAGAAAATCCTTTATTAAAAATAAAACAGTAGAAATTCGCTACTTACAACCATTAAAAAAAAGAATTCTGCCTGACAGATTTATCGTTATGTCAGTTGGAATTCACACCATAAGATTCTCAGTAAAAAAAATTAAATCTCTCAATTTAAATTTAATTTTGAAAATATGTTGATCAAATCATAAAGCATACCACTACTGAGATACATCACACAAAAACTGTCTATTCATTTGAAACTGTCTAAAAATAATTAAAAAACACAATTTCAAATTCATTAATACTGTACTATTGTGCACCGATTACATCATTAAAGCTTTTCTGAGCAAATACGGTGGAATCTGGTGTTACAGTTTTATTTTGCCTTACGAAACAGTTTTCGATTGGGAAGCTCACGTTTTTATTCTATCCATATACCTTTACCCTGTCTCTGGAGACCGTCTTTACTTAGGATGCTGACGCATAGCTTGACCCTGTCTTAGGAAACCATCCTTGCTTAGGATGTTGACGCATAGCCTTACCTTGTCTACAGACACCGTCTTCAATTAGGAAGCTGACGTTTTTATTGCATCAACATCGCTTTACTTGGTTTTCGGGGATATCGTTTGCGAAAAAATTACTCAATTATTTTGGGCTCATTTCATAAATAAAAAAATATGCTTATATTATCTTTCAGTAAATAAAGTGTAAGGATTCGCTGCAGTAACCACGTTTGATAAAAAAAAATCTATGATCAGATTTTTTTTAAGTGTACGAAAAATTTCGTTGCGTTTACTTGTTCAGTAGTTTTTATTAATTTTTTTCAAAATAATAGTTATATTATGTTTTAAAAAATTGATTATCCAATAAGAGCAAGTTGCAGATATTATTTTAAAAAGATATATTAATTTTTATTAGTCGAAAACATCAAATGTTTTATAAAATTCAAGTTTACGAACATTTTTGAGAGACACTGCAGAAGAAGAGAAAAGAGTGCCACATATATAAAGGTAATCGAACACCTAATTTTCGAATTCTAATTCTCATACTTTTAAATAAATAAATTAATTAAATATTAATATATTTAGCAACTTCTTTTTATTGTTTGTGTTCAGTTAATTTTTAAAGTATCGTTTGGAGTTATTTTGTTTGCTTATGCAGCAAAAATATTCTGCTTAACAAAGTAAGAAAACAATAAATGCAATTCGATTTTTTTTATTTTTATTATAAAAGAGGAATAACACCTGATAAATTATTAATTTTATCCAGCTGGACTGCTTACTGTTTGTTTATAAAGTGCTTTTGTGAAAGGAAAATAGAATTTATAACAAGAGTAAAATTGTCCATCCGGTAAAACTAATTAAAAAAAATTATAGTTAAAAGAAATGTAGATAATCTACGTGTATGTGTGTGTGAGCGCTCCGTAAAAATTTCTATAAAATTCAATCTCTCTCAAAGTTTTCATTTTTCGTCTGAAACTACTGCACAAGTACTCAGATGAGCTAGTTTAAAAGACCAATTTGCAAAAAGTAATTTCACGTGAGACCAAGGAATAGCAAACTGAGTTAGATCCCCTCAGTCAATGATAAAGCAACTAATATTTTATTGTAATCGTTTATTGTTTGCACATGAGAGTCAAAAAAGAATACAAAAGAATAGAGCAATTAAAAATGAAATTTAATCATAACATCTTATTTGGAACAGGATATCACAGCATCAAAACGAATAAAGAATGCATTAAAAATGATTTAAATGATGCTGTGAAAAGGCCCCTTTTTAAAAGCAAGATATTTAAATTCCAGGTTATTTGCTTTATTATGCGCAGAATATTATCTAGAAAATATATATATAGAACCCTGCTTTTACATTTAGAATTCAGATTAATTTTAAATAAGAATCAAGTCATAACAATGCACTATAATCATGTGATGAAATATGGTTGCGAAGTTTATCATATTTGCAGGCATGATTGCTGCTCTAAATAAATATATTAGATAAATATATATATTTTTAAAAAATTAAAGAAAAAACTACCCTTACTGTAGTTGCCTATGATGTGTAACATCTGACATGTTATCGTGGTAAGTATGCAATAGTAACTTAAATCCTGAAAAAAATGAATCGGGTATGATTGGAAATAATTTTTTATCGAATAGTTATATCTTTAATGAAAATTTTATTAACACAAGGAGTAATGCAATTTTTTATCAAAAATAATTATTCTTGTTCAATTTGGGGAAGAGCGGAGACACAATACACTTATAACTAAAATATGACACACATACTTGTGATTTCAAAGTATTTAAAAACCGTTGAGAAACAGCGTCAATAACAGTACCACTGTTAACTGTCGAAACATTTCGATTTGTGTTCATTTTGAGCTTGAGTTCATCATTCAAAAAAAGCTATGAGCGGCTCAGCTTCTGGCTAACTGAAGTTAATGTTGAAATTACCTCTCAAAATCAGGGAAGTGAGTGATAGTTTTTTTTAAAAGAGCTGAACCACCTTTGGTATATAATAAAAGAACAAAATGCAGGAAATCTTAAATTTTTTGAACCGTTTGATTCGGAGAAATGTATACGACTACCGAAATCACATTGTTTATCCATTTTCAAAAAACATTCTGAGGCACATGTCCCCAATATCTTGACTGACAATACCCAGTCCACTTGTTTGACGATAAGTAATGTCCATTTGGAAGTCACAACATGTGAGTTGTTCTGTTTGCGATAGATTGCAACACTAGCTGCTTTGTGGGCCGGTCGTTTAAACTGTACGCAGCAATCGAAGTTAGGTATCGAAACACGTTCGTCATTATCTAACCACGCCTCTGCCAACATGAGTAACGTATAATTTCAAGTCGTCGAAATCTCTTTGGTGAACCCTGAGACTGACAATTGAGCGTAAGATTCGTAAGTTTATTCTGGGCGAGAAGTCTAATAAGACTTGAAGTAAGTGTGTGTGAAGTGGACCTTTAGTAAGAAAACGAAACCGAATTTTTGAATTCGAATCTTTTGGAATTCTAAATTTAACAATATGATAAAGACTGGCGGCTTGGTGGTTAATAGAGATGGACCCCGATGTTAGGGTAGTGAAGATACACCACAACGCGCGCTTGATTGGTCAAATCAAATAGAGCGCGCTTCCCCGACTTCCTGGTACACATTTCCGTCCTTTTTTCACGAAATCACTCCTACAAATATCCAGCAACCGAGAGAAAAGATGTTACACATCAAAAAATGAATGTGCAGTGGTTTTACGAATTAACAGCAATTTGTATCTCTAACAGAGTGATGGGCAATGCTTTGAAAAACTAACAAATTTCTAATGAGTGAATTTAAATAAAAATGAACTGATTTTAAAGGACAGTGTCAAACGTATATAATGAGTATAAATTTTCAACTAAAAAATATAAACGAATATTTTCTAGAAGAAAAAAATTAACAATGAATGAATAAAAAATTCTTTCGAGTAATATATTATATCAAAAAGCTTGCTTCACACAGTTATAAACATTTAAATGTTTTTTTTTCTTTTAATGAGGCTGTGGATTGGTAATTGCCATTGAGACCTAACACATTCCCCGAGATCTGGTATCATCCTTTAGTGTGGCACCATTTTGGTGGGTACCAATTGACACAATGCCATTTTGACGCCCAGTTTCCCTTCCGGAGGGGAGCACCTGAGCTCTGACGCTGCGTAGTTGTATTAGGAATTTAACTTCAGTGACAGTACCCAAGCCAAACAGGCATTTTAGGAATCGGATAATGATACGACATGGATGCTGTCGAATTTTTGCCGCATGAAAATCCACCGACTTGGGCAGGGGTAAAACTCGCAAACTTGCGCGCAGAAAGCCAACGCCTAACCAACTACACCACACAGCTAGAGTATTTAAATGTCTTTCGGAAGAAATATTTACTTGAAAAATCTTTTAACGTATTTGGCAACAAAAACGAAATATAGAAAGAAATTAAATTCAAAATATGTGAAATGTGACTGTGCAGACAACTTCAACAGAGCTAGATTTGGCCATCTTGGGCACACAAAAAATGCAGGCATATATAAAAATATCTCTGTCGGAAAATATGCAAGGGAAGGTAGCCCTTGGAGCACTAAATCATATTAACTATTAAATTACTTAAATTTTGAGATAACCGACTACCCTAAAACTGTGAATTTTGCCAAAAATTGACACATTTTTTTATGATTTTATTTTATAGGCCATCATTAGTTTTAAAAAAATACCAAATTTATTATTTTCAGTTCACTAGAGCAAAAACTATAAGTGTTTTAGTAAAAGCAGATGTCATTACTTTAAGCAAGATGTTATACTTTAAAACACGTTTTACTCGAAATGTGTTTTTTTTTAAATAACCAAACGGGACCACACACAGTGATTGCTAAAAAAGTTTTGAAAATAATTAACTGAAATTGTTTGTGCATGTTCTGTATAATAGTAGAAGTGTTTTAACCTTCAGATTTATCAATCACCTTTTTATTACAAAATTTACAGCCCTTTATGTGAATATAACCCTTGTTTTTTTAAGCAATTTCATGTAATAACAAAGATAAAGTGCTCTTGTTTTAGTAAAAATTAAAATATCTCTTATCCTGAAAGTCATTTCAAAAAATGAATAACACAGCAACACATCAAAATTGAAAAATTGAAAATCTGTTTATAAACTTTTGGTACAGAATGGGCCGCGTTTATGTTATTTTTTTGTCAATTTTTACCCATTTTTTCCCCATTTTAGTAATAATAATTTCTTTTTCGATTCTTAGTTTTAGCATATTTTTCTTAAAATGTACTAAAAAAATCTAAAAATAACAACAACAAAAAAATCCCCATATCTCCATTTTTTTTAAAGTTGTCGCAAATAGCCGGATACCTTAAGTATTTTTTAAGAAATGCTCTTCTAAGTATACGATAGGGTTCACCCAAAACTCCTAATAAAGTCTAGGGGTTCCATGATTCAATAAAGTCTGAAAACTACTGCTCTAAGCCCTCGGAGCCAACACATTTTATTACGTAGAGACACATAAAGCAAGACAAACACAGGGAGACGACAAAGGACAAGAGAGTTCGTTCTTCCTCTCATTCCAGAGATCTCAACTTTCATACCTTTTCCTACCGGAAGCTTCTCGAATCTTCGTTAATAATATAATTTCATGGGTTAAATATGCTGATTAGTCAGATTCGATGGCTGATTCAATATTGCATCATCTCACTTTGAAATGTGTCAACGAGGCAACTTTAGAAAAGTGTCATTTCTCATTTGGAGGGTAAAAAAGAAAAGAATTATAAAATATTCAAGACTATCATATATTAAAGAAAGTTTTTTATTAGAAACAGGAATCTAATTCTTTGGTGTACCCCACTTTGGTGACCAACAGAAATGTAACAAGGAATTACAATATTTTAATAATCATATCAGTATTCTGAAGACCAGTTTAAGGAAACCAAGACGTTCTTAACCTTCACAAAATCTATATTTTTCATTTTTTATCTTCAAAAAAAGTAAATTTAATGCTGATTCCAAGAATGTATAACATGCACTGGTTTTAAGCTTAATACCCGAGTAATTGCAGTTTTAAAATTTAAACAACGGTTATTGCGGTTACAACAAATGTCTAGGGGGTATCCTGAGAAAAGTGCATCTACAAAAATTCCCTCCCAGAACTAGTAAGATTAAAAACATAATTACAAACATATACATAATTTTTAAAATATATAATTAGCAGTGAGTGAATATTAACGTCGCACTTTTTTTTTAAAGCTACACGAGGGCTTTTTGGCGACGGACCTCGTAATTTTGAACCACGGGAAAGTGATGAGGATGACACCCCTCCCCTGTCCTGTCTACCACATCACACCACAAGAGGACGTTTCAGCTCTCGACAGATTTAACGTGCATCCTTCCCCTACACGGCGGGTCTTCAGTGGTACTGGGCTCGAACTCATGGCACGCCAGCCATGATCCGATACATTGACCGCTTGACTACCGTGACCACCATATAATTAGAGACTTAACTGCAAACAACGTTTACTTAAATGTTTGCATGTTCGTACCCAGATGTCACTTAAAAAATCCCTTTATTTTTCACCACAAAATAAATTTATTTACACAAATAGTTAATATGCGATAAGAATATAAGGTTTTCTTTTTAAAAAAAAGTGGTTATGAGACACATCATACTACTGGAACTTAAAAAAATTAAATCACTTAAATTTCGGAGGTTTATAAATATCTTAAATTAAACAGAGACCTTGTACTTTATCAGAAAAGATAACACAGTTATCGCTACCTGTTGAAAATTATGTGATTGCATATCAGCTATCAATATTATTATTAAATGCATTTACTACAAGATAGACGTCTTTTTTTATAACTTATCTATTTTTGAGAGTGCATTCGATTATTTTGAATAATTTATTTCTTTATAATTCTTAATATCATTTTAAAAAAATTTCTCCAACTATTTGAAAAAATTCTAATAGACGACTCATGCAAGTATTTTGAAATCAAGCTGTTTGTAAACCATTTCTTGATAGGGCTTCAATATAACTTTTTTTTCGATTCATTTGACTTTTTCACTTACTGAAAAATTTTTCAATTAAAAATTCGATAACTGAATCACTCTCAACGTGTGCCTTTAATAAAAATTAATTAGTGCAGAAATACCTATGTATTTTACCGTTGATCAATTTCACCAAACGAAAAGACATCACCAATTTAAAAAATGTCGCCAAATGCTATCGTTAATATTACTGTGTTCCAAAGATCGAGGAAACTGTTTCCGCTATTTGCTGTATATTGTGGCATTTGGTGACATATTTTGATTTGAAGAAATCATTCGATAGTGTAATACGTAAATACCAGTGAAAAGTAATAGAAAAACAAGTAATATAAACAAATTTATTTTAGTTACTTTTTATTAAATAGTTACAATTAATATAAATATGTATATACATATGATATAGAATTACAATATTAAGTGACAAAATAGAAAGTAATTTTCTTTGCAAATTTCCATTTACCTTTTTATATATGATGTTGAAATATATTTTTTGTTTGTTACTATTATTCATTAATTAAATTTAATTATTGTAATAAAATAGTACAGTAAAAAAGAAATCATATTCTCAGAAAATAGGCCATACCAGGTGGGATGTGAACCCACGACCTTTAAATTAAATGTCCAAAGCGCTATCCATTGCGCTACAGGGGACACAACGAACGACCTTTACTTTCTATATGCTGTTGGACTATTATTTTTTGTAACTATTTATTTATTTTAAATTTAATTAATGAATTATTATTTGAAAAAACTGTATTAACATCAAGTGTCATCCACTTCAAAAAATGTATTTCAAATTGAATGGATAAATAGAAAGTATTTTATTAACAATTGAAAATTTGAACAAGACAATGAAAGATTTGACTGTTATATATTTAGAGTGATGCGATTTATTCTTAAATTATCTTCAATGGGATAATTTAAAGATCAGTTACCAAATAACTGATCTTAGTGATGAGTTATTGTGTTATAGTAGTTGAGTTAATGTGTTAAGAAGCTCAATTATCAAGATGGGTTTTTGAGGAGAAAAGTCTAGATACATATTGTGATATATTATAATTCTTCGTAATGTACCTGAAATCCTTAAATTTTTAGGTACAAAGCGAAGACATAATTCTATCTTTTATCTGTCACTTTGTTAAGCATTATTTTTTATTTTCTTATCATAGACTCTTTGTTTAAAGTCATAACCCTTGAGCATCATGTAACCACTAGTGGAAACATGCTATTTATAGGACAAAATCCCTTTGTAACCTCATATGGATACATGGCTTATTTAGATGTACAACCAGTGTAACCACCTCAGGAAACATTATAAGGTAGACTTTCTTTTATTGAGATTGTATGAGATTACGAAAGTAAAGTTACAAAATGTCAGGGTTACAAAAATTTGAAAAAATAAGAAAAATAAAATTAAAGTTAGAGAGTCTTTGTGAAATTGCTTGAAATGTTCCTTGGAATAAAAAGTTTTCCCACATGCGTTATATCAGTGTATTGTTATTTTTGTGTTCCATTTCTTCCTCTTCTTCATCACAAATAGATAAATCCGTAACGGAGTCACTGTTGTATTCATCGGGTTCCGGCAAATATTCTCATTCAATATCACTTTCGTTGAAATCTGCCATATTGGAAAGAAAAAGTAAAAATAAACAGAAAATAAATAAATAAACATACTAACTTCAGGAAGTGAAACGAAAAATAGAAGAACGTGTGTCTTAGAGTGAAAAAGAAAAATGAAATGTACGTTACGTCGTAACGTCAAGGTCAATATCCCCAGAAATCTGGGATTCTGGTAGTCAAGGGGCTGATAAGGGCTTGAAAAGTATACTTCTTGTCAAATTCATAAATTTTTAATTGTCGGTGGCAACCTGCTTTTCCACCTGTGATTTGTGTTTCTAGCACTTCGAGGGATTTCTGGGCTTTCAATTTGCAAACGTAAAAGACGCCCTGTATGTTTCCTGAGCAATAAGATAACTGTTTCATGTGATGTACGATTGACTAAGGTTAATGACCCTATACCTACTTTGCAAAAAAAAAAATAGACCCGTTACCGTTTGTTCTCTACTAAGGAGCATGAGAACAAGGTACGTTGGTACTGATTATAATGTCTCTCTGATGATCCCTGTTTGTGGCCGCGGTAGCCTGGTGGTCAACGTATCGGATCATGGCCGGCATGTCATGAGTTCGACCCCAATACCTCTTAAGACCCACCGTATAGGGGCATTCTGCACGTTAAATCTGTCGAGAGCTCAAACGTTCTCCCGTTGGTGTGGTAGTTAGGAGAGAGGGGCCAGCTCAGGTGTGGTCCTCATTTTTTGCCCAGGGTTCGCAATTACGAGGTCCGTCGCCAAAAAAACCCTCGTGTAGCTGAACAGTGCGACGTTAATATTCACTCACGATCCTTGTTTTCTAAAATTTCATGGAAAATAATATCTATAAATTCTTATGTTTTTTTATACAAAATATATGTATTACAATTCGTTTGGTAGATTTTAATAACTGCATGTATATTATAAATATCATGTAATGTGGTAAAAAAGAAATGCATAACATAAGATGTCTAACCTTTTAATAACTCCCACAGTGGGTGATAAAAAATAATTCCCACGAAAATAATTTTATCAAATTAATGTTACACAATAAGCTAAATCAGCGATACTCAACTTGCGGCCCACCGGACTTTTTTAAGTGGTCCATTCATGGCCCATTGCTCTGAGAAATTCATTTATTTATGAAAATTTGGGGGGGGGGGAACTCTTGTTAAATCAAACATATCAATTTTGCTTTTTTTGCTCTCGATATCGTATGGGTGCGAATGGATATATATTTTTTCTGATTAGTGATATAGACAACAGTTGAGTACCGGCCATTTTTTGAGTGGGACTAATTTTTAACTATTTTTTCATATCTTGCAAGTGAAAAATATTTGAAGAAAATAGATTGTTTCAAGACGATTGGGAAGTTGAATATTTGCAGTGAAAAACAAGCGTGGCTCAGTAATTGTTTGATTTGTCGTATTGTGTGTATTTAAAAAATACCATTAAACAGGAATCATTCAATGACACTTTTCTTCGAAGATCTCTTTCAAGAGAGGATAAATAGGTTTTATTCAATAATCTTTATGACAGAAAAAAGTATTTTGCCAGTGGTAATGTCACAGCGGTAACAAAGGCACCCTATGAAATTTTTTACATCATTGGTAATCATATGAAACCGTTTACTGGTGCAGAAATTGTGAAAGAGTGATTTTTGAAGGCTTCCAATTTAGAAAAATTTAGTGACAAAAATAAAAAGTATAAAAAATAATAATTAAAAAAAGCAAGATAGGAGTTTTATATCTTGATCAATTTCCATATTTTTAATTTTATATGTTATCTTGGTCTTAAAGTATTTCTCCCCCCCCCTCTCCATTAATTTCATGTTGCGGCTGGCATGAAATAGCCATCATAGGTATGTGGCCCGCGTGAAATAGCTAACATATGTATGCGGCCCGGCAGAAAAAAAGGTTGAGTATCCCTGAGCTGAATGATCAATGTCAATTCAGAAAATATTTTAACATAACATTTCTAAAATAAAATGGCTCTAAGGACTAAATGTCGATGCGTTTATGCATTATAAAATTATCACAGTACAAAGAATATAAAGTAGTTTCCTTGCTGAAGTTAAATAATGCATTTCTGCCTTATAAACCCTCAGAAGACATTTTTGCATAACATGAATAAATTCGAGTAATTCAATTAATTATTACCCAAAAACTTTTGATAGTTTTTTTTTAAAGTGAAACATACTCCTCGTTCATCTTAAATGCTTTGTCTCACTAATAATTTTGTTTTTGACTCCAAGGGGATTGCCTGGATTTCTTTCTGCATGTTTTAAACTCTGTTTGTTTTCATATGTCAAACAAAAGAACTTTTTGAAAAATAGTTGGTGAAAACTGAATCTTGACTGAACTGATGAAAGCCATAACCCAGAATTTTAGCCTAACTAACACTTACGAAAACTCATATCAAGTTTCTACTTTCGTTAATTTTGTTTCTAAATATTTTAAAGCTCATTCATAACTTTTAAAAATAACCTTTTTGCTGTGTCAGTCAGGCTAAAATAGAAGATCTTCCATCCCGGACGAGAACAAAAAGAAAAAAAAAATGTTTATATTTTAGTCCCCATCCGTCTGGCTCCAGAGGACGAGTTCAAAAGCAAAAATAAAGATAATTAAAAATTCTCAAAATAAAACTATGCAGATATGATTAATAAAGATTGTTTAAGAAAATCAATTAAAGATTCGTTATTCATTTCTTTTACGTTGTTTAACAGTTCATGAACACTTACCTCGTGCTATTGTTGGCTTAATGAATTTATTCCCTGAAGATGGCAACAGTAGAAATTCTTCTAATGAATGATAAAGAAATCACAAATGGCTTCCTACTGCTTTATTTTAACCTCTAATTGTTCATTCTATTTTCATTGGTTTCGCGTTCTTGCCAACAGAAGCGCCTCTAGAGCCGAACAAACTGGACCCCTGCCCGGGGCGGCAAATTTTAAGAGTGGTATTTAGATCGAATTTTTAAAAAAATTATTGTTACAGAAAATTTGATTAATTTTCTGAAATATTATTGGGTGAGAATTTGGAATTTTATTTAATGTATGTTATTTCCTTATTTTGTACTCTGTACGTTTAATGTCAGTTCTTTTTATGTTGAAACTTGAAGGGTTCCAAGCAAGAATATTAAATAATGAAATTTGATATTTTTACACATCTTTCACTAGTATCTTTCTTCCCATCCTAGAGTGGGGTCACAATGGACATTCCTTTTACCCATACGATGTTTGGTGTCAGCTATCCAAAAGAGAAACGAGGTAATAAGTTTTTGGTGGAGAGCCCCAGAAAATGTTTTGTTTTAGTTTTGGGTGAAAGTTATAGTATAACTTCAAATAAACGCTGCGATTTCCACCATCAGTTAACTCTATTTTCTAGGAAATTGGCCTGATGGAATGCGTAATTCCTTCTCTTACATTTTACTCGTTTGAAATAATAACAGATAATTATGTCCCTAATTTGGAATTATTTTGAATTTTTAAGACTTAAAATTATATACACTCCTTTCCATAAATTAAGGATAATGAAGTTCAGGCAAAGAAAGAGACAGAAGCAAAACAAATTTGACTTATTTGTAAAGTCTATTTATTAAACAAAAGGTAAAGAGCAAAAAAGATGCTATATGTTTGATATAATAAAAAAAATTGCGATTTTTACTCCCTGGAGAAAATTTTAAAAAAGAACCTATTTACAAAAAACAGTATAACATGGTTAGTATGATGGTTAATACGAAGTATGTCTCCCGGACGATGCTATACATGCCTTACAACGCCTACTCATGCTGAATATCAAATTATCAATCTGATCTTGGGGGAAATTACACCACTCATCAAGCAATGCCCTATGAAGTTCCGGTAGACAGGTGGGAGGGGGTTGACGGGCTTCAATTCGTCGGCCAAGCATATCCCACACATGCTCTATTGGATTCAAGCCCGGTGAGTATGCTGGACAATCCATACGGGTGATATCCTCCGTTTGAAGGCATTCGTCTACAATGTTTGCACGTTGAGGACGGGCGTTGTCATCCATAAACAAAAATTCAGCACCCATGGCTCCCCGAAACAAACGTACATGTTGTTCCAGAATGACATCCCGAAAGATGTGGCCTGTCATCGTTACACTCTGAACATGCAGGTCAGTTCTGGAACCAAGAATAATTCCTCCCCAAACGAGCCATCCTGCACCACCGTAACGGTGTCGTTTAATGGTGTTCTCTTGGTGGTAACGGGTACCTGGCGCTGTCCATATGAAAGTCCGGCGAGAATCAGACTGCAAACTAAATCTGGACTCGTTGGAAAACATCACACAAGACCACTGTTGCGGTGTCCACAATGCATGCTCTCTACTCCAGGTTAATCGCAGGCGACAGTGAGTTGCGGTAAGGGGAACACATCTGACAGGCCTACGAGCATATAGACCAATGTGCCCTAAGCGTCTGTACACGGTCTGCCTTGAAACTGTCGTACCGGTAGCTGAAGAGAGCGGACGAGACAGGTCTGATGCTGTGCTCCGTCTGTTTCTTTTGGCAGTAACTGCCAAATACCGGTCATCATTCGGCGTTGTAACTCGGGGGTGACCTGTGCTGTAACATCTATTCACATTACCATCATCTTGGAATCGTTGCCCAAGCCTGGAGATGACACTCTGGGCGATTCCAAGTTCCTCGGATACTTCCAGCTGGGTTCGTCCACATTCGAGTCGTCCGATAATTCTACCATGTAAAAAATCCTCCAAATGCTTCCTTTGTGCCATAACTATGCGGTTACTGCACTGAAAGGCTTTTAATGCGCTTGTGAACAATTTTACTTCTTTGCCACCATTCTTTATATACCTCTTACATTCTCGTCATTGTAACGTACTATCCGCGCCATCTGGTGGTTTCCTGTAATTTGCATATTCTTCTTCAAGATGTGTGTGATAATTCTACAGGTGAAAGTTTTATTTTAGAGTTCAATTTCTGTGTGATTCTGAATTATCCTTAATTTATGGACATGAGTATATATATATATATATATATATATATATATATATATATATATATATGTGTGAGTGTGTGTGTGTATGTATGTGGAATCGGTGATTGTGGAGTCGTCATGAATCTCTAAAAAAAATTTTTTTTTAAAAGCAGGCAGTCTTCGCACGCGCAGGCGCAGCTGATCGAAAGTAAAACCAAAACTTTTGCTGAGAGAGGAGAGAAAAGAGACTGAGGTGCGCGAACAGGCGTTCCCGTCGTCGTCACATTATGGAAATCTATCTGTTAGAAATTAGAAACGTAGAATAGTTCTTTTCTTTAATTAATTGTTGTTAAGTTTTAAATTAATCAGAAGAAAGTCAAAAGCTTTAGACCCTTGTTGTCTCCCACATGTATGTAATAATTCCGGTAATATAATCCTTTTAAACATCTTTTAATTACCCATGGTCCACCCCTTCAGGACCCACGTTTTAGTAATAATTTAGCCAGCTGTCTAACGAGAGTATTTTGAACTACATCTATCCACCCACTCAGATCATGTGATTTGTGCTGCCTATAAATACTGAGATTTCTGGAAACCGTCCTCTTCTGTCTTCGTCTTTCGTCATGTAATCGGCTGCAACTTGTTTTGTGTCTTCTTGTCTGCTTCGTGTTATTTTGGAATGATATGTGTTAAATGTTGAATAAATTATATTTACTATTTCAAAGGGCTGCCTCGTCAATGCCATCAAAATTAGTGATCACATTAAAGAATCCCTGCCACCCGCCACGATTACATATATAGAGAGTTATGCTGCCTTTTTGTTCGCTATTCTTTTATAGGTGTGTATCTATGTAAAAAAATTTTCTTTTTAAATTATACTTTTTTACTTTGGGAGAGGGAGGTGGCATTTTCCATTATTGTCCGGGGCGGAAAAATTGCTAGAGCTGGCCTTGCTTGCGAAAAGCATCATTTTTGATACAGTACAATATTTTTACTAACATTTGAAGAGAGTGGAATTCAAACACAAGAAGTAATTTAAACGTACAAATGAAACTACATATTTCTGAACAAATACCCAGGTATTTTTTAAGGTATCAGCCAACTGGGCCCGGGTTCAGTGCCTCGTCTCGTCCTCGATTCAACTTCAGTAAGATCATGATCCGTATGATTTTAATTGCAGACATATTCTCCGAAAAATTAGAAATTTAGAACTATATAATAAGGGGTAAATAAGGCTAGACAGTTTTGTTATGTCATGTCCATCGTTCTTTTCTAGGCCTAAGCCTGATAAGATACACCATCATGACTAATTTAGTCAAAAGTGGGCAGTCGGCTAGTGCCGACTTATACAAGGTGTTGACACACACACAAAAAAACGAGACTAAGCGTGTTGCTTGAAAAAAAGTGTTGGCAACAATTGTTTTGGTGACGTCATCTTACACCCCTCGTCTATCCATGTGGCCAGTTTCGCCTTAATCGATCTCGCCAGTTGGGAGAACTGCGTCATTGAGTGAACACGTTCAAAATGCATTCTACTGGAAAAATGTGGAATCAACATCACGTTTTTTGTGAAACTTATGAAATCATTTCAAATATTAACTGAGGCTTATGGAGATGAAACTTCGTCTGGTGCACATGTGTTTGAATGGTATCAGAGGTTTTCAGGGGGAAGGGTCAGTGTGGAAGATGATGAACCTGCTGGACACACAAGGTAAGCAATTAGAGACCAAAACATTGCCAAAATTCGTGATATGAGTGGGTTTTCACTCACATCAGTGGTCAGACTGTTAATCAATACTACTACATTGAAGTACTAAAAAGGCTTCGTGAAAAAATTAGGGAAAAAAACCAGAATTGTGGAGTGATGGATGGTTGTTGCACCAAGACTATGCATCCACTCGCATGGTCCTATTTGTCAAGCAGTTTCTTACCAGCAAAAACATTACTTAGATGGGTCATCCTCCTTGTTCACCTGATTTGGCTTCATGTGACTTTTTTTACTTCGTATAGTTAAATCTTGCTGAAAGGAACCTATTTCACCTCAATTGAAGAGGTTCAGGCAAAAACGGAGAATCTCCTAAAGGGACTTCCAAAAATCTTGTTCCAGCACTGTTACCAGCAATGGAGAAGTATGTGAATGCTGAAGGGATATACTTTGAAGGTGTACACACACACTGTCACGGATTGTGTAAGTACCACGATTTATTAGACCTGTCTCGTTTTTCGTGTCACACCTCGTATGTGGGATTGTAAATCACGCATATTAATTTGTTATGGGCTACTGTTTGTACGAGTATTCGTATGGTGTAATGTCAACATAATGGATCAAAGGTCAAGTCTGCTTTTTCTTAGGACCTCAAGCATTCTCAAGACGTCTTTACATACACCTATACAAAGTTCATTGTTAAGATCAATTACAGAAGCATCTTATTCCAATACAAATCCTCTAAGGAGTTCTGTGGAGTACATGTTCAATCTCTATCCATCTATATATTGGAGAAAACTATATACTCAGTCTCTCAATCATCACGAGTTCTCTGGAACTGTTAGGACCACAGTTCAAAATCACGCGGACCGTCGCCAAAAGCCCTCGTGTTGCTAATCAGTGTGACGTTAATATTCTCTCACTCACTCACTGGAACTGTTAGATTTAGTAAGCATGTTTCACTTGTTGACTAGAGATCTACTTTGTACAGGATTTACGGCAATCGACTCCCATGAGGGTATTGCAAAAAGTTACGAGGGCGTATAAATAAAAAAAAATTCACTTTTTTGACCTATTAGCTCTACATATTCGAAATTTGGAAAATATGTTTCTGCTGTTGACTAGAGATTCGCTTAGAACGAGTTTTGCAGAAATCAACTCAGCGTACATGATAATCATACTTTCGTTTCAGAAATTCAAATCCTGCCCTTTTTAAATCAAAGGTTGAAGGCAAGGAGAATGTTGTTTTTCAATACAATCGAAAGGCATAATACTAGATATCTCAATAACTTAAAAACTTTAGATTCAGGCAACATCTTGAAATAACCACTGAAACGAGCGAGTAACGGCTAGTGTTATGAGTGAGTGAGTGAGAATATTTACGTCGAGTGGTTCACCGAGCTACTCGGAGGCTTTTGGCAACGGACCTCGTAATTTTTTAGCCATGGTCAAGTGACGAGGACGACACCTGAGCTGTTACCACCCTTTCGCAACTAAAAACGTCTCACCAATGGTAGGACGTTTGAGCTCTCGACAGATTTAACGTGCATTGCTCTCCTACACGGCGAGGCTTCATCGGCACTAAGCTCGAACTCATAACATGCCGGCCACGAGTCCGTTACCTTGAACAGTGACGTAGTTACCAATGGGCTAGGCGGTGCCGCGCACCTTGGCCCTCAAGTTCAAGAAAACCCCCGGCCCCTGACCACCAAGCAAGCCGAACTTGAGATAATTTCTTCCAAATTTAAGATATAAATATAAAAGGTTGCAACACATAACTATAATCATGGCGAATCAGTTAAAAGTACTTTTGAACTTGTAGGGAATTCCCCTTGATTCTTTCCATTGTTTGTTCAGTGTTGCGAATTTTACTTATTGAAAGGTTTATACTATTTTTTCAATTTTTTTCATAAACTGTTACTTAAAAGTTCCATGAACAATCTTACCATACTTATTATTACATCTTAAAAAACCTACACAAGGGACAATTAACTTCACACAGTTACATTCTATGATTCAAAGCTAGTTTCTTGTGTTTCAATCTATCGCATTTTCTCGTATTTGCCATAGACTGATGAAATTTTGTCCCCCTTCCTCTGCTCTTTTGAAGAGATTTTTTTTTTTTTAATTATAATAATATTGTATTGTATTTTCTTGTTAATGCATATTTTTTGTATCATTTCCTGTTTATCTCAGTGGATCCATTTGTAGTTCTAAGCCCTCTCGTGGATGAGTTCGATTCTTCCAAATAAATAGCCAGAGATTCCCCAAAGACGTTTTGTAGCTTAACACTACCTTTTTCCTTCTTTTAACGTCAGTAAATACTCGAGCACATACGAAATGTATTGCATAAATTGTAAAACTGGAATTAGGTATAAGAAAATAAGAAACCCTGTGGTGCGCTTAAGCGTAAAAAAGGCCGAGAAGGAGAAGATAGGAAACAAAAATTGTAGTTTTATATATTTAAAATATTCATATATTTTTACTTTTTTTACTTGATAAAATCCAACCAAGATAGGGCCCTTGTATTTTTTATCACCAGGGCCTTTGGATACCTAGCTATCAGTGGCGTAAAGGAGAATATTAGGGCCCTCAGCAAGCTCAGTTTTTGGGCCCCAAGCCCAAATACGACCTTAGCATCAGTCAAGCTTTGAGTCCCTAGAATCCCCCTCCCCTTAATGCGGGGTTGCGCGGGCGTACGTTACGCCACTGCTAACTACGCCACGGAACTTGAACGGCTAAATTTGAAACTATGCCCTAACAATTAACGTTTGAAAATGAAATTCTTCAATAGTTACACATACGAGATTACATGTAATGCATTGTGAGTGAGGTTGAGTAAAAATACTTGTTTTTAGAGGTTAACGTTTTGTCTGTTTGAGGCAATAATGAACAGTCTTCAGTATGTATGAAAAAGTGTGTTGCAAAGATTTCAATAGATCGTGTTAGAAAAAAAGGACTGGTAAATCGTGGGCCGTCAACGAAAGAGAAAAATAAGTTATTCGTGGTAGATCGCGCGCGCGAAATGCTTTTGCAGATCAGATTGTAACACAAATTCCTAAGCGAAGAGCGAAGTAGTTGCGTCCCCTCTCGAAGAAAGTACCATTTTCCGACTTTCTATTTTCATTTGCTTTTGCGGGAACCCTCAAGTTTATTGTGCAAGAAACGACTTGAAACTATTCTTGTAACACTGAAATGAAACACAGTTGCAAAAATGGATGGTAAATATTTCCGTCTGTGTTTTTGACGTGATATAGACCTAAAATAATAAAAACGGTAGAGCTTTTCTCTTACCTCGATGTAATGGAACAATTTTGTAAAAATAAGACACCGTTTTAGAGAGTTACCTTAAAATCCGGCGTATAACGCTCACTCTTAACACAAAAAATGAGATCGCAATTTAAGAGTGCGCGTTATACACAGGGTATAAATATTACAGCTTCAAAAATTAAAAAAAAAAGCGAGATGGGCATAAAAAAATTGGAAAAAAATATAATAAAGAGAAGAGAAAATTTAGAATTAAAAAAAAATTTCTGTAGTGATCGAAAAATTGCTTATGTAAAAGAAATTAAACTTAAAAGTTTAACTATGAATTTAAAGAGTTGTAGAGTTGTAGAAATATATTATTTTTTCAAAAGCCGGGATAATACTTCGAATAAATGTCTTCCAAACACAAGAACACTGCACACGTACATTTAAGCTTTCTTCGTAAGAAAGAGGGTGAAGCGTTTTTATTAGTGCCTTACTAGAACGATAAAATCTCACTATATTAGATTTACTCATTTATTTGAATGAAAGTTCAAAATCTTTTTCCAACCTCATTTAAATAAATGTTCTGTGCTTTTATTACAGGCATAGTGCAATTATTTCTTGCGTTAAAATTTTCTCTAGTGAGAAATGAAAATAAAAGATGTTGCGGTAGGCTTAGAAGTCATAATTGAGAATTCCATGACTTGCAATGCTCTAATAAAGTCGAGGTTTCAAACACTAGTTCATCCATCAGGCAGAGTAACGAAGGCTACTGAACATCAAATAAAATTCAGCCTGAAATTCCTAACCCAGTGTGGAGTGAAAATTCGGTTTGGTTTGGTTTTAATTTACGTCCTTCTGTAAAGCAACAACCTCGTAATTTTTAACCACAGTCAAGTAACAAGGACGGCACCTGAGCTGACAGCCTCCTCCCCAAACTTCCATATCATGCCAACGCATTTTAAGCCTTCACAGATTTGACGTGCATCAGCTCCTCCTCATGGCAGGTCTTCTTGGCTACCGCGGCCACAGTGAAAGTTCGGAAAATGAGGTCTGTTTTCAATAGCCTTTGTTGTCGTGATAGCCTAGTGGTCAAGGTCGCAGACTCGTGGCTGGCGCGTCATGAGTTCGAGCCCAGTATCGCTGAAGACCCACCATGTAGAGGGAGCTAATCCACGTTAAATTTGTTGAAAGCTCAAACGTCCTCCCGTTTGGCGTAGCAGTTAGGAGAGGGGGTGCTAGCTCAGGTGTCATCCTCATCACTTGACATTGGTTCAAAATTACGAGGTCCGCTGCCCAAAGCCCTCGTGTAGCTGAACAGTGCGACGCTTTACCGACTACTAGCGACAACCTTTTTTTTTTTAAAAAAAAAGGAGGTATAGGGATTTTTTTTTATTTTAGTACATTTTAAGAAAAATATGCTAAAATTAAGAACAGAAAAAGAAAGTATTTTTACTATAAGGGGGGCGGGAATGGGCAAAAATTGACAAAAATGACATAAAAGCGGCCTATTTTTTACCAAGAGTTTATAAACAAATCTTCAATTTTGATATGTTAATATGTTATTCATTTTTAAAATGACCTTTAGGATAAGAGATATTTTAATTTTTACAATAGCTAGAGCAATTTATCTCAGTTATTATATTAAATTGCTTAAGAAAACAGTGATTATAGTAACATAAGGGACTTAAATTTTGTAATAAAACAGTAATTGATAAATCTGAAGGTTAAAAGACTTCTACTATTATACAGAATATATACACAAAATTTTCAGTTTATTATTTTCAAAACTTTTTGAGCAATCGCTGGGCCCCGTTTGAGTATTTTGAAAGAAACACATTTCGAGGAAAACAGTTTTAAAGTTTATCTTGCTTAAAGAGTGTAATGGTACCTGCTTTTACTAAAACACTTGTAGTTTTTGTTCTAGTGAACGGAAAATAATAAACTTGGTATTTTTATAAAGGTAATAAAATGGCCTATAAAATAAAATCATACAAAAATTTGTCAGTTTTTGGCAAAATTTATAATTTTACGGTAGTCGGATACCTTAATGTTCCCCCTCACTCACTCTTCAATACCCTTTAGTCAAACAGTTTTACTAGTTGTTATATATCCTGTGATCTTGACCTTTTTTTTACTTTTTTGTTCTTCCTTTATATGACTTAAAATTGAATGTACTCAGAGAATACAGCATATACTTCAGTAGCGTGACGTACAGCCACGCATCGCGGGGGGGGGGATTCTAGGGGGCCCAAAATGTGACTTAACCTAAGTACGTATTTATTGAATTAATAAAATATTAAAGGCAAAACCTAACTTCGCAGCGGGGCCGTAATATTCTCCGTAAGGCACTGATATACTTTGGAAGTTATACCGCTCGGCAGGGGGTTTTAAAGTAAATATACCTTCATTTTATTTCTTGAACAAACATTTCGAGTACCCTTAGCAGTCTTTTACATCCCTATATTGATACATACCATTAGAATTCAATTGTTCAAACACTCGAAAAAAGGTTTCGACTTCCCATAGAAGTATTTTACGTACTTTTATTGGTACGAATCAGTTGCATGGCTGTTCTATGTGTGGGGTCGATTTATCACTAGATGGCGCTGCGATCGTTTTACCATCATCACGTGATTATTAACCTGCTATCAAGTAAACAATTACAGCTGATCGTATTACACTTGTGGCTGTGCGCGAACTTTCGAATTTGCTTACATTATTATTTTATATTCTTTAAAGTTTTTTAGTACTCTAAATATTTTTAATATATTTTCTAGTCTTTTGCTTTTAGTATAGTAATTAAATATATACATAGTTTTAGTTTAAGCTTAGTTAAGCATAGCTTTAGTTAAGCAGTATTAGATTTAAGCTTAGTTTATACTTCTGTTCGTGTCTTGTGTTTTTGTATACTTTTTGGCTTAGTAATTAGTTTGTCAGCCACATTGTGTTTCAAAAAATTATGCATCATTGAATTGAATAAAATCCTGTATACTTAAAAATTAAGTATTAAAGAGTAGAACAGGAGAGAGACTTGGCGATGTCAATTTTTTTAGCGACCGGAATCGATTGCTAAGCAACTAAATTTAGCGATAGGTATTTTTGGAGACTGGAATCGATAGCCAAGCAACATAATTTAGCGATAGGTGTTCTGAGAATTAACGAATTGTAATTTTGCAATAAAAATAGAGATATTAATGTGAAATTTTAAAAAAAATATGTATAAAGCTACCAGTATGCATATAAAAATATAAATTATTTGTTTGTTTTTTACGTTAGAGGAAAGAAAGGGTTTTTTTTTATTTTGTTATATGATAGTAGATGCAAATCCGAAAATGCCGCCAAAATACTCAGTCGAATCAAACACAAATGAAACACGTAGCTATTTGTTTAGCTCGCCATCATGTGATTATGACGTCAGATGAATCGAGTCCATTGCGACTTTATTTCGAAACCAAACAAATTTTTAAAATCTAAGAGTTCAGAAACCACTATCAGATGGTAAGTTTGACAACTGTATAAGAATTGTAATTTTGAACACAACATACTTAATTGTGTGTGTGTTCTAAGAAAAGGTTTTTAAAGAACATATTAAGTCACCGAGGTTATTCTATAAATAAAAGTACTTCAATTGAAAAAACATTTAAAAAAATTTCACTTGCATAATATATTTTTTAAATAACATTAGTTATTGATGAAAGCAGACATGAATTGAAACATAAGCAAAACATCAGCTGTTCAATTATTTGACGTTTAAAACAATATACCCCATGGATGGCTAATAAAATAAATATAAGTAATTGTGTAATATTTGGTTCATTTTTTTAATTAAATTAATCGTATAATATGAGATAAAAAAAGAGAAAAAAAATAGATAATGTGTGATGTGTTTTATGTGTATTTCCGTTTTTAATTTGGTGTTTCATGTCATACATATGAACACTAGCAATGCATATCTCGGTTTTAAAACGGTTTTTTCGATATTTTCAAATCGAAATAATATCTTATATTCTGCAATTGTAGTATGAAAAATTGTATTTCTTTATACTTATATAATACTAGCTTGTATAATCGTTCTTCGCACAGGTGAATCGAAAAATTAAACATAACAGATTGAAGGATAAGGTCATTTTTAATCAGTTAATGTTACGTGAATTACAAAGTAAACAAAAAAAAGTTTTTTTGCATATCTCAGTTGAAAAAAAATATTTGTTTAATTTTAAGTCTGTTGGTCTAATAGCCGATAAAAAGAGGATTTTTTTAAATTTATAACTAACCCGTAACTCCATTCTGGGTTGATTTTTGAAAACACCTTCCTAAGCTGATCTCTGCTGCAAAAGAAACATATTGTTACAAATTTTGTGCAGTGAACGCTTAAAACAGTGTAAATAACTTATACCTGGATGTGTAGTTAGTTAATATTACTTTCTGTTGTATTTATTTTATGTTAAAATTGTATTATTCGCAAGCAACGCCGTTCCTTACTTTATAATGGCGATTCGATGGTAACACAGCGAAATGATTCCATCGAATCGCTAAGTTGGCATCATTTTTGGCGACCACAGCAACTTGGCGATTGATTGAACGGTGCAGAAGTTGCTTTGCTGTAGCGCCACCTGGTGGGGAGCTGCAACAAAGAGGAAAAAGAAACATGTACAGGCCAATTTTTATAGTGATCGGATGAACGGAGTTGGAACGAAGCGAGGTCACGCATACATACATACATACATACATACATTTTTTATATAGATTTTGTAAAATTTTGTTACTTTAAATTATTGCTGAAAAGTTCATAATCCATTTTAATTTGTATCTTTAACATGCGTTTGGTGATGAATATAATGAGAATTTCTCAATGTGCGTCTATATCGATGAGATAAAGTTGGTGAGAGAGAGTGAGAGTAATATTTACCTCGATCTAAGCTGCATGAGGGCTATTGGCGGCGGATCTCGTAATTCTGAACTCTGGTCAAGTGGCGAGGACGACACCTGAGCTGGCCTCTTCCTCTCCTAACTTCCACACCACTCCAACGGGAAGACGTTTGAGCCTCGACAGATTTAACGCGCATCGGCCCCTTCAGCACGGCGGGTCTTCAGCGGTAAAGACTCGAACTCATGACATGCCTGCCACGAATCTGTGACCTAGACTACTTGGCTACCGTGGACACTGAGATAAAGTTGATAAATCATACTTCTGCAGTTTGCAGGTTTACCTTTTTATATTAATTATCGAGTATTAATGAACTCTCATTGAATGTAGCTGAACTTCATGATTCTATTTAAATACAAATAAAGAGAAAAAGAAAATACAGGATGATTTATAAAGAAGTGTAAAACTTTCCAGCTGCTGTAAAACATTAATACTCAAACAGGCACCCCCTCAGCTAACCGTAAGGTAGATGTATTTTTGAATTTTTTTTTCTATTGGGGGGGGCTGCACATTGGTATTTTAACCCTTGCAGACCTAGTACATTTCCTAGGAGCTGGTATCACTTTTTAGCTCGGCACCATATAGGCGATACCAATTACGGCAAGTAATTTTGACGCCGAGTTTCCTCCCCAGAGGGTGGCCCCTAAGCTCTGACGATAAGAACCTGTACTAGGATTTAATTTTGCCGAAAGCACCCAAGCCAAACAGACACTAGAGGGATCTTTTACATGCCGTGTAACCATACGACATGGCCATTGTCGATTTTCTGCATCATGAAAATCCACCGACTTGGGCCGGGGTCGAACCAGCGACAAACCAACCACGCCACCCAGTCGGCTTTTGAAGTTTGTGTTAACTCCTGGCACAAGTAACGTAAACAATAATGGGCGTATCATGTAACTAATGAGTCGAAATGGTGGTGTCTACAGTGTGATACGAGGTTTTTAACATTAAACCCAGGTTCAAGTTAACTACATCCACACTATTAAGAGATTTTTACTTAACTATGAAATAAGACATTACACTGAGAATTTAATTTAGTTTATTTAGGAGCTTAAGAGCGATAAGAAATTACAAAATATAAGACGAGGTAAAATAAGAAGACGAGAGTGAGAGGGGGTTCCATTTGGGTCTCAATAATTTGATATATGGTTCTACATGTTTTTCAGCATAGTTCTCTATAGTTCTTTGGAGTTCTCTGTAGTTCTGCAGTGATTTTCAAGTGCAGCCCATTATAAACTCCACCGCGTCACACAAAAATTATGGTGCAGAACTCTTTTCTGCCGTTGCCACTAATTCGTTGATTGGATGAACATTTCCACGGAAAGTTACAATTATATATTTTCTGGGTCCAACGAACCTAAAGGGTGGTAGGGACATACCCTCCTTAAGGAATTTAAGACATCCTGTCAACGAGGGTTGAACTGAAAATCAAGAAAATAACAGGGACCATATACAGCGCAACTGAGTCTCTTATCAAGTGGAAGAGGCTTTTTGTGTTCCTGAATTCAGCAAAATGGAATTCACAACTGCTGTGCAACCAGGGGCGTCATTACCACCGAATCAGCCGTATCAATGATATGGGGCCCCCGAGATACAGGGCTCCCATATCTAAAAAAGGGCCATATCAGAGCTAGCTACGCCAGTGTGTGCAACAGCCTTTTTTATCACGATTCGGAAAAGAACTTCCAACTAGAAAATCTATCTCACAATGATATGAAAAATTTAAAACTACGGGCTGTTTGTGCAAAAGTAAATGTCCTGATCACAGCCGCTATCGATGGAGTAGAAACCTTAACACACGTTTGGGCCAAATAGGATTAGCGGCTCGATATGTGTTGTGTGACTAAGAGTTCACGCATAGAAACTCTGTGACTGTATCTTAAAAAACTTAAAATATTTCCAGACAATTCAGTTATAGATTACATTCAATATTTTATATTGATCTTGATTTGTAGTGCATCGAAATTGTTTACTTCTTTATAAATCACCCTGTATTTTAATTAGCAGAACAGTTAATAAAATGGTGAAAAATATTAGAATAACTAAAGCTGTGTAATATTTCTTTCAAATACCACTTCGCCGAATATGCAATCCCAAATATAGCAAATTAAGTCTAAAACAACCTTAAGTTTTCCCATCATTTTTTTTAAACTGAATAATTATAAAATTCCTCAAGAACAGAATTGAATTGTATGTATAATTGTTTTAACATTTTTTGAAATATAATAAAAGAGCCACATATATGATATTTACTGAAGTATAGGATGTTACATTTAATAAACTCGATACGTTTATTGGTGTTTGGGGGTTAGAAGAAAGATCAGCCATTATCAGTGCAAATTCTATTTTATTGTTCTCTCACTTAAATTAACAACCCAGGGTAGGAAATGCACACCACTACTCAGTATAGAAGCACTTACACGGCACAAAGGATACTTATAATATTTCAATGAAATTTAATTCACTTACTCTTGCAACACTTTATCCCTCTACGGCAGGGGTCGCCAAACTTTTTTGATCATCGCCCCCTATATAATTTTTCGAAATCTCAATAGACCCCCACAATTGTAATTTTCAGGTAATTAAAATAAAACTATATATTAGTCTAAATATTTAATAAATCAGAAACAGTAAGTAAAGTAGCTACAGATTTTTTACTTCTTAATAAGATGAGTGTGCCTGGTGTTTCTTGGCAAGGTTCGCTATATTGGGTTCGAAATTAGTCAATTTTAACCGTAAATCCCCTCGAAGCTCCACATTTAATTTATTTCTGTTTTTAGTTAAAATTGAATTAACGTGACTGAAACCGGCTTCAACCATATACGAACTTGGAAACGCCAGCATAAATGGCTGAGCCATTTCGTAAAGTTTCACATATTTTTGCTTTATATTTATATTAGTCCAAAATTTATGTATTGTCAAATTTTTAATAAGCGTTTTTGCTTCAAGATCGGACAATAGTTCATTAAGCTCATCTTGTATGTTGATGTCGACGTTATCAATTTGCGCCGAAAATGGCGCAATAATCCAATCAGGGATGTCGATTTTTTCCAAATCAACAAAGCGCAGTTTAAAATCGTCGCTTAATTTTTGAAGATGATTTGTATATATTTCCAAGTCTTCTTCTTTTATTTTTAATTGTTGCAGATTTGAAAACTACTTATAATCCTTACGTAGCAATGAAGATCTAAATAAATTTAATTTTACTTGGAAGCCTAACAGTATTGTCCGAGCTTGGATAATTGTTACATCTTTTCCTTGCAGTTTTGTTTGAACATCATTAAATTTTCCAAATAAGTCTGCTAAATAAAAAATATGGTTCTTGTTGTTTTGGAGTTCATTGCTTAAAACAGGATTTATTTCGTTCAGAAATTCTGTCGTGGAGTCAAATAAATTGACGAGCCGTTGCAAGCATACGCCTATAGACAACCATCTAACCTCGGTGTGCAGAAGTAATTGGTTAAATAACTCATGGTTTTCCTCACAAAGAGTTTGGCAAGTAATCTTGATTTAAGAGGTTGAGCTTTAATTTGATTAATAGATTTAATACAAAACTGTAAAGCTTCATGTAACTCTGAACTCAGATATTTTGCTACTAAGTTGTGTCTATGCAACACACAATGAATAGTACGAATACCGGGCACTTTTTCTTTGAGGCATGTAGCAAAACCTCGGTAACGGCCTACCATAGGAGGTGCGCCATCTGTGGCTACTGCTATTATATTTTCAAGCGGAATGTCATATTTATTTAAATATTCTTGTAAACATCTAAAAATTGTCACTCCCTTCCCATCGGTTTCAAGATATTTAGCAAATAAAAATTCATCAATGACTTCTCCTTTAATTTTACTGAAATATCTAACATACGCCATAAGAATAGCAGAAACGCCAAAAACAGATTCCTCAAGTTGTATAGAGAACTTGCAATTTTTTAGCTCCGAAACTACTGTCTTTTCTATTTCTTCGGCCATTTCGTCAATACGCCGTTTTACAGAATTTGCACTTAATGGCAAAGACTTTGAAACATTAGTAGAGTCTTTTTTCATCACATTCTCAATGACGTCTTTAATTGCAGGTACTACAATTTCTTCTGCGATTGTGTGGGGTTTTACCCTCTTTGCTATATTAAGCGAAATCTTGTACGAAGCAATTAACCCTCCTTCATTTTCAATTTCAGTAGACTGTTTCATAAAACTTTTTAGAGTTGGTCGACATGTGAATTTTTCTTTGAGTTTTTTGAAAAATTCTAATTCTTCATTTTTTTTATCTGAATGAAGCCTTTCAAGATGATCTTTCATTTTTGACGGTTTCATGTATTCATTTCCAAAAGTTTTTTCGCATATAAGACACATAGGAATAGTTTCATTTGTCGGTGAACAAATAAATCCAAATTTTAAGTAATCCAATGAATAATACCGACATTTCTTTTTAGATACTGAAGCTGTCATTTTTAAATTAGAGTTCTGTAAATAAGTTAAAAATTAAGTTGGTATATTATACTAATCCACATTATTAAAGCTTACCTTTTCACAAGTAACAATAATTAAAATTGATATCAAAACTAAACGAATAGTTTTATAGAAACAATAACTAATTATCCAATGGTAGATATAATAGTAGTAATAATGACACTATATACAAGCATTTAATACTGTTCACAGTTCACAAAGATAGTTGAAAATGCATATGATATTTGCGTTTGTAGCATCCAGTGTAGAATGGACTAAATTCATGTGACGTCACGATCACGTGAAAACTGTGTCACGTGATTACGCTGCCGTTTGTTTACTACCATCGCTAGGACTATTTTGGTATCGCAGTTTCACATTGTACTTTTAAAAATGTCTCATTTTGCTAAAATGGTTGTTCAATCAATAAATGAAAATATGATTGACGAAAAAATCACTTTTTTTCATATACCAGGGCAAAATATCAGTGTTTTGAAAGCATGTTGAAACGTGAGGATTATAAACCATCTCCTCCCTATTTATTATGTATGCAATTACTTTGAAGAATATTTTCAATGCCGACGCCAGCTTAAACCAAGCTTTATTCTCACTATTGTTGTCTTCACAAAAGAAACCTGTTCTAAAAGGATTTTGGAGAGGTGTAGACTTTCACAAACATGTAAATACTTCAAAGCAAATTTTTTATTTTAAATAAAATTATATTTAGATCATACATAAGAAAGTAAAATATGTTAGTTAACTTAAACAAATTTTTGTTTATTTTAAATGAAGTTATATTGAGAACATATAATGTTTAATTAACTTAAATTTTACTTATTTTACGCATCTTCAGAGTAGTAACAGAGGTACTTAAGTATTTAATTATCTAAGATTCGAACACAAGAATCTGTTTATAGATAAATCAAACTATTATTTTTTATAAACTATATGTAATTCAATAAGAAGAAAAATATATTTAAGACTAAAGATAATTAAATTTCTGATAAGTATTGCACCTTTTCTGATGAAACATTCCCTTAATATTGTATAATAATTTTTAAAAAGTAGATCAACGTATATATTAAAGGCACTTTATACAAAGACAATTAAAAAAAAGTATTCAATTTGTCATAAAAAATTGTAATGCGAACTTTTAATATAGTTCATACTAGCATTAATAACATTAATTTGTGATCCAAGTGTCGCATACCCATGCATTATATTTAGTATCCCAGATATAAAAATGCAATTTCCAATAGAAAACTATTCAGTTCTGCAAAGCATTGTACTAACGAGTAAAATTACAAACGCATGTTTATTTAATGCATGTTTTTTTTTTCAGGAAAGTTAAAATTTTTTGCAATTTTTTTTTTTCGATACTTAATATAACAAGGTTTTTAAGCATTCTGTACACATGCATGACTGAAGGTAACTCTTTATTAATTTTAATGTGCTTAAAGAGCACTTGCTATAGTGACTGCAACTTAGAGAAAAGTATTAAAACAGTTAATACATGTAGAAATAACTCATTATAATCATTTAGTTAATTATTAGCCTGATTATGTACTTTATATGTAGTTAAATAACTCATAATAATGGATAATCACATTACAATGAATATATCCTGAAAATTATATGTTAATATGAATCATTGCTTTAACTAAAAAATGAAATAGTATTTTCTTTTATTACTTTAGACAATCATTTGTAAAAAAAATTTTAAACATTTTTAAAGAATAATTACTAAGTAAATCAGACAGTCAAAGATGGAGAATGTTATTTTATTAGAAACATTTCAAATACCTTTAAATGCTCCATAATATTGTAAAACACATACATATTATATGCAATACATTGTAAAAATAAAATTCATTTTCATTCAGTAACTGTTCCACAGTAAAATAAAATATTCATTCGAATTTTAAGTGTAAGTAGGCAAACTTGATGTAAATATAGTGTTAAAAAAATTCATTTTCATGACAGGATAAATACCATATCAACTCTAATATTTTATGTACAAAAAAGGGGAGGGGGAGACGATGGAAAAAATACACTTTCACCAAAGAATAATTATCTACATTTATCTAAAACTTTACCTAATAATCTATATACACAGGCTTCAAGAAACAAACGTTTTTGCAAGTTTAAAATGTACTTCAAAAAAAAAATAATAATAAGATAACAACAAATCATCAAATTAAATTTGATCATTTCTAAAAATTGTTGCCTTTTGCGATGGTATCATTCCCCTTAAGAATATTTTATTTTAATTTAAAGAAAGAAATTACATAAATTTTTAACAGTAAATAATAATTATTAATAATTTAGAAATCAATAATTTGTGAAATGTAAAAATCAAAGAAAAATTTATTTAATTTTTGTAAACATTCCTTTCACAAATTATCATCAAATTGTTTTTCTTCAGAATAAATATTTTCTCTTGACTTTGAATTATGAATTAAAATTATAAACAGACATTTTTTTATATTATATACACTTAACTGACTCTATTTGATAATAATAGTGAGTTCTTTTTAAGGAAACGATACAATTGTTATTCGATAGTCAAACAGTTTCAAGTTTTTTAAAAGAAGTTGTATTGATCCTATATACTGTAAGCCATTCTTGCGCAAAAATATATAATTAATAACTACTAAATTAATTAAGAATTAAAATATCTATTAGCTGTGTACCAAGTGCTAGGATCCCAACCTAAATAAATATACCAGCTAATACTATTTAAAGCAGACGATTATACCTAATTAGATAAATAAATCAGAATAAAGCAAAAATTATATCAAAGAGTTGTTGAGAGTTTTTCCTAACAAATATATACACTAGAATAATGAATAAAATACAATGATATCATATATTTTAATTAGATAAATTAAAGCTAAAGAATGTCAACAACTTGCGTATTGGATTCTACCACAGTATTGAAAAGCACGTGCAATTGTTGCCCAATTTGTCACGTGATTATTCGCTTGGTGCCAGTCAGTCGCGAATTTCCCCCATTGGACAAGCGCACATATGCATCTGACTCATATGCAAGGCTCGTATGGTTTGCGATGGAGACAAAGGGCGAACCAACGACACGATGCGTAACTGCCGTATAAAAAATAAAAGAACTAAAACCACACACATAAGAAGAAAGAAAACGGAGTACTGGAAGATTCCCTTCGCGCTTAATGCATAGAAAGCCAACGGCAGTGTCGTCGCTCGCCAAGTATGCGCCAAAGGCTCCTAATTGGTTGATGGGTTCGCCAGCAAGAGACACGAATAAGCCTCAATCGCTCTTCTGGCTACATACTATGAGTCGTGCAAATTACAAACTGGTCACAAGGTCAAGTTGTGACGTCACGGTATACATACGAAAACCCATAAGGAAAAAAGGGGCAGATTGTTTTCTGATTTATTATTTTATTTTCTATAAAGAATATAATATTAAGTCAATTATAAAAATATTTTAAATTTTTACGTACGCAGTTAGATATGTGTGATTTGCGTATTAAGAACTGTTCTTCCTTCGAGTCCCAATAGACCCCCATTTGACCCCTTGGGTCAGATAGACCCCATACTGTTGTTAAATAGACCCTTAGGGGTCTATATAGACCACTTTGGCGACCCCTGCTCTACGGTCTTAATCACCGTAATTCTGTTATTCGTAGTACGATCTCCAGTAGTTAATATTAATCTCTATTTTATTGACTAATCGTCAATTAGCAATCTTTGACCATTCAGAAATTACTAGTCGATTAACTTTCAACTAACTCTGACTAACTTCGAGTATCTAAAGTTCAATGCTTAAATAGTCGATTTTGAGGGTAGAGATGAAGGAATATTTTTTATAGCCTTGTAAATTAACCTTGCTCGTTATTGGTGTTTGGTGATTCAAGAAAAGATAAGCCATAATCAGTTCAAATTATATTTTATTATTCTCTCCCTTAAATTAACAACCCAGGGTAAGAAAAGCGCACTTCTATTAATTATAGGAAAAAGGAAACCTAATTTTTGAGAATACTTAAAAACACTCTTACTCTTGGAACACTTTGGATGTCTAGGGTCTACTTTTAAAATTTCGGAAAAATCGATTTTTTTATTATTACTTTATTTTATAGAGGAAACCTTTCTAAACGTTTTAAAAGAAACCGCATGAAGATATTCTCAATAGAACGGAAGTTATTAAGAAAATAAAAATATCAGAAAAGGTGATTTAAGTATTGTTTACATTTTGGCGGCTCGATGACAGCTGTCATGCCACTAGTGACAGCGGGTCGGTGACAGCTGCGTTTCTCTGTTTCTTATTTTTTCATTCTAATTATAATCAAATGCTTGAATCTAAGCCTCAAATATTATTATTATTGCTCTGAATATTAACTACAACTTCTACTAACTTTATATTACTTTAACTTCTACTTTGTTTTGATAAAGTGATTCCTGATTCTATGCTCGCTCGTTAATGCTTTTCACATCATATAGTATATATAAAATAAGTTTTAGGAAAAATACTTGTTTCTTATAAACTTTTTAATGATGAATTCGACTGAATCTGCCAAAAGATCTTCAGGTAAACGGCCTAAGAAAAAAAAGTTTACTGGTAATATGCACACGAGGGGCAAAGCTGTACACAGTTTGCATGAATCGCTAAACAACAGTGCATCTGGAAAGAATATTCAGTTGCAAGATGTTGATTCATCTTTTATTGAAAATAATGATGGTTTTGATGGCTATAGAGTCTTTGACAAAAATATTATGTTTACAAACATTCAAAACTTTGCTTCTTGCAAAAAGTGTGGTGGAGATATAACACTAACAGAACAATGTGTAAGAGGTTTGTCTAGTGTTTTTTCGATTCAATGCAATAACTGTAATGACTTATGTTCGCTTAGAAATTCAAAAATGTTGGGTGAAAGAAAAAATATTCCTGAAATAAACAGACGCTTTGTGTATGCGATGAGGACAATCGGTCAGGGCCATGCAGCAATGACAACTTTCTGTGGTGTCATGGACTTTCCTCCCCCAGTTGCTGAAAAATCATAAAATAACGTTATAAACAAAATACTATTGTGTAGTAAAGAAGTTGCAGAAACTTCAATGCAAAATGCAGCTTTGGAAGAAGTGACGTTGACAAATTCTTCTGATATAATAATTAGTAGAGATGGAACGTGGAAAACCCGTGGCTATTCTTCTGGTGTTGGTGTCTGTGCTGTCACATAGAGGACAGAACAGGAAAGGTTATTGATGCGTGGAAGTGATGTTTTCTTGCTGTAAGGGATGTGACTCTTGGAAACGAAGAAAAGGGTCACCTGTTTACAAAAAGTGGAAAATTTTTCACGTTAAAGAGTGTTTGAAAAACCACAACGGCTCACCTGGCATGATGGAGACTGTGGAATGGTTCGTATATTTAAGCGCTCAATAAGTCATCGTTCTGTGAGGTATACATCTTACATCGGGGATGGTGACTTCAAAACCTTCTCATCTATTACTGAATCCAATCCATATGGAGAAAATATCTCCGTTTCAAAAATTGAATGTGTTGGACATGTTCAAAAAAGAATGGGAACTCGTTTACGAAAGTTAAAACAATTGAGTTCTAAACTCAGTGATGGGAAGTCAATAGGTGGAAAAGGAAGGTTGACCGACAGAATGATAGACTTAATGACATCATACTATGAAAATGCAATCCGACAAAACAAAACATGCCTGTCAGATATGCAAAAAGCTGTTTGGGCTGTATATTTCCATCTGCGTTCAAGCGACGAAGAACCATTGAATAGTTTTTGCCCTGTATGCCCTAATTCTTAGTGTAAATATCAAAATAAGTTATTAGAGGGCAGTGTTGAAACTTTTAGACACAATAACAAATTGCCAGTGGCAGTAATGGATGCCATAAAACCTATATTTAATGATCTGTCACAACCTAAACTCCTACAAAAATGTCTAGGGGGTAAAACCCAAAATAACAATGAATCGATTAACTTAATAATATGGAAGTTATGCCCGAAACATTTAGGTTGTGGTAGAAAGATTGTCGATATTTCAACAAATGAGGCAATTGTCATTTTCATTGATGGTAATCAAGGCAGATTTAAAATTATGCAATCTCTTGGTCTGAATATTGGCGATTTTGCACAGAAATTTGTTACACTTGTGGGTAAAAAAAGAATTCAAACTGCAGAGCGACATTTTAATCTCCACACAAAGGAACTGCGACAGGCTAAGAGAATGCAATTTAAAAAGCTACCTGTAAAAAAATTAACTGAAAAAGAGGGAACATCATATGCATGTGGTGAATTTTAACATTTTAGAATCATGGTAATACACTCCATTCTACCATAAATAATTTAATATTTATAAAAAGTAGTTATTAATTAAGATATTGGTTGTTTTTTAAGTAATATTTATGAAATTTTTAATTTTATTTTGAAGAAATGAATCGCTTTGTTGTATTTTGATTATTTCGTGGCTTTTGATATCATTTTGAAGTTTGTACTACATTGGTAAAATATTTTTTTAGTTACAATAATTTTAATAAATTGATGTTTATTGACTAAATAAACTTCACGTAAGTTTTAATTTAAATTTATTTATTATTTGAATCACCAAAATAATATATATATAAAGCTGTGGTGAATTTTATGTTTGATGTCTATTTTCTCGTAACGTAATTTTTTCACATTACGTGCAAAATATATGTTTTTAATTATAATAATTTTAATAAATGAATGTTTGACTAAATAAACTTCATATTAGTTTTAATTTAGATTTAATTATAATTTGAATAACCAAAATAATATATATATAAAGCTGTGGTGAATTTTATTTTTGATGTCTATTTTCTCGTAACGTAATTTTTTCACATTACGTGCAAAATATATGTTTTTAATTATAATAATTTTAATAAATGGATGTTTATTGACTAAATAAACTTCCTATTAGTTTTAATTTAAATTTAGTTATAATTTGAATAACCAAAATAATATATATATAAAGCTGTGGTGAATTTTATGTTTAAAGTCTAATTTCTCAGAACGTCATTTTTTCTTATTACGCACAAGATATTTTCAAAACCGTTTCTTGGAAGTTGATAAATTTTTACTGGAGATTCTGACCATAATTTTACTCAAAATGACGAACCAGTTTGAATTTTTAATGAAAAGATTTAAAATTGTTAATAAAAAATAGCAATTTTTTTTTTAATTTAAAAGTTAAATTTTAAACTTTTTTAGTTTACTAAAAAATTTAAAACAGTGTTTCATGCTTCGTCATTTTAAAGATAAAACAATTACCAACACTGAGCAAAAATATCATCAAAAAATATTGGAAACTTTTTTTATAAAGCTGCGCGCAATGCATATCACTTGTGAAAAGAAAACCAAAAGTTACTTTTGTAATTAGCCAATTAAAAATTTATCTTTATTAAAAATGTGTTCATTGGATATGTTTTAAGTAAAGTAATATCTATTTGTTTATTCCTCCAAAATTTACATTCCTGGAAACAGTAATAAAAAATTTATAGAGCTTTAAAGTTGTATTACATTTTTAACCATTTTTGACTTTTTAAAAGGTATGTGACCCTTATTTCGCGTACCTAAAAGTCGATGCTTAAATAGAACCCTTCATTCGAAAGTCTTCTCCTTTGGGGGGGAGGAGTTTTCAATAGAACAATTAAAAAGAAATAAATTTACCCCAAGAGGATTAGTGACAGGTTCCCTGATAGACCCGTTACAACATATTTGATACCTCGTAAGCTCTCGTGTATTTTAATCTTTTTAGATGACTAATTCATACACATTGCGTATATCTTAGATTTAAAACCTGTTTCTGAATCTAGTACATAATTACCATGAAAGGATGTTTTTTTTTTTTTTTTGTATAAAGAAACTTTATTTTTTAATGCATGAGAGTAACACATATATTTTCTTTACATTTCGTCTTATTTTATTTGGCATTTACATCCAACTCTTTTTTTTTACACGATTTTGAAATAACGCTGTGCACCAATATATTATTTTACACGAATTTTTTTTTTTTTTTTTTCTAGCCCGAATTTTTTTACAAGGTTTTGAAAGAACACGACTCACAAATACACTTTTTACACAAATTTTTGTTCTAGCACGAACGAAGTTCTTCATTTGAATCAAAACCGAAAGTTGGGTTTGACTGATAGCATTTTTAATCCAGTTCGTAATAAACGTGCATGCTGGTTATTAAAATTGTGATAAATAGTTGTTAGTTGTTTTATTCCTAATTTTTGAATTTGTATGTACTCATAGACTAAATTGGCACTGTACACTAATTTTTTTGTAATATAAATAAATTCTTTTGTCATACGAGGGCCACTCTGAAATTTTTGAGATACGCGCAGACGAGAAGTTACAAAAAAAAAAAAATAGCGATTTCATTTGAAAATGCAAAGTATTTTAACACATCAAACTGCTTTTTACTGACTTACTTCAGGTTGCTTAGCGTGGAATAAATTTTAGAAAGAAGAGAAAATGGAGATGACGCTAAAACATCATCGTGCTATGATTTTTCTGTGATTTTAAAGCTGGATTAAATCAAGAGGAATGCTTTCAACGGCTTCAAATAGCATTGGGTGATGTATCTCCATATCGTGCCTCTGTATTCAGATGGCTTAAAGTATTTTTAGTGGTCGCAATTCTCTTCAGGATGAACAATACACAGGAAGGCCGCGGTCGGCAGTAATTCTGGATAATGTACCTACTATACGAAAAGTGTTAATGGATGATAATCGCTATTCCTACCAAATGATACAGAAGGAACTTAACATTGGATCCGCAGCCATACACAAAATTATTCAAGAAGAATTACGTATAAAAAAAGTAGTGATGTTGGGTTCTCCATAATCTCACTGTGCACCAAAAAGAGGAGCGTGTCAGAATCAATAAAGCAACCCTTAAATTGATAAATGATGGAGGCCACCGTATCAGTTCTGTAATTGTAACGGGTGAGGAAACGTACATACCATTTTTTGACGTTCCAACACGTCAAGAAAGCAAAGTATGGGTCTTTGAAGATGATCCCACACCAACAATGGTGGAAAGACAATGAGAAATGAAAAAAGTAATGTATGCCGTTTCTTTCAGAAATACGGGATTGATCAAAACCTTCAAGTTGGAAGGATAGAAGACGGTAACAGCAAACTGGAATCCCATTAAATGTCTTCCATAAATCCTTCAAGAAGTTAATGTTAGGGATCCAATGCTTCACCATGACAGTGCATCTTTCCATACAGATGGACTAACAGTTGAGTTTCTTAAACAAATTAAAGTGATAGAACATCTACCTTATTCTCCAGATCTAGCTATGTGTGACTTTTGGATATTTTTTTTAATTTAAAAAGAACTTGTACATCGTTTTTATTCAGAAAAAAGAGATTGATGTGTCTATAAATGCATTTTTTCATCAATTCTAAGAAATGAATGGTTTGAGGCATTTATAATCTGCGGCAAATTCATCTACATAAGTGCATTGATGCTGGAAGAGACTACTTTGAACACTCCTAAGATTTTGTAAGTATAACTTTAAAAACCTAGGAGTATCTCAAAAATTTCAGAGTGACCCTCGTATATAACTTGAAATTCATTAGTATTTTGGCATGGTTTTTTCTGAAAAATATATTAAGAGTTTTTTTCTTCTTACACGATTTATTAAAGTTGTGAAACCATATCTCCAAATTTACCAATCCCCAATGCATTTTTTTACATGACTTTTTTTGCAAGGTTTTCTAAGGAACCTATCTACCGTATAAAAATGAGTTGGGTGTATTTATAAAATACTAAAATATTTAACACTTCATTAATTTCGTGTTTCAATGCTATAGTGTTTTATTGTACAATGAATCATTATAATTTTCATTGTCTTTTCCTTTGAAAAACTGCCAAAAAAATTTCTTGCCCTTCAAATTATGAGTAAATAAGAATAACTAAGCTAATTATCTTGAGTTTCATTGTCTCGACTCTGCACGAGAATCTAATGAATCTCACTGTCTGTTTAAAAATAATTTTGACGATAGAGAGAATGACAAGAAATATAAATAAAGCTCATCTATTTGGATCCAGTTTCAAATTCAGAGAGTGAAAAAAAAAGAGAGATGAAATCCTTTCAGATGACGCGCATTTCTACCGTGAACTGATTTAAGAACTTTGTTATGCTACTTTGCGCACTTCAAAACAAACAACGGGTTTAAAAAACATTTTTAGGAAATGAATGTCATATTGTTCTGTAGATTAATTTCCCTTTCTTATATGCGTGTTTAACAAAGTTGAAAGCAGGTGCAGAAGATATTTTTCTTGTTCTTGGGATGATCCAGTTTGGAAGTAGAAAAATAAATTGTAAAACTTACAAATGTAAATATATGATTTAATTATTTTCAAGGTAAGAACTTGTTACTTTTTCTCGAATGAAGATTATCACCATGAAAATCATCATCCAATATTTGAAGATTGGCCAAGGATTATGGACAATACTGGTCTGAATATTATTTCCAAATTGACTAGTCTTTGTGAGAGGGAACAAGTGGACCTCCAGTGGATACGCACGCATGCAAGTGTGCCCGTGAACGAGAATGCTGAAGAGCAGGGAGTGGTATATTTAGTAACACTCCCGGGAGTCAGCATCAGAAATTATGACCACTGTTCCGTCTTTAGATCGGAACTCATTACTATCAGTGGTGCTCTTGATCATAAGGACAACTATCTGGATCCTGACAAACAGAAGGAGTTTCATCCAATATTTGAAGAATTAGCCAAAGATTGTAGACAGTACTGGTCTGATATTATTTCCAAATTGGCTAGGCTTGGTCAGAGGAAACAAGTGTGTCTCCAATAGATACCACCACATGTGAGTGTGCCTGGGAACAAGACGCTGATGAGCTGACTGGTAGGGGTTGTGATATCTCTAACTCCAGTTCCATCTGTCTTAAACCATTCTGAAATTCATCCCCCCCCCCATTTAAATGAATCTAATTTGGCGAAACCCTCCTGCTCACCACTGGTACGTAACTACAAGTCCGGGCCTATCTCTCCCCTCAGGGGGCTCGCCTTCTTCAGGTGAGTACGGGTGTCACAATCCCGAGGTACCCTAGTGATCTTTTCCTTTTCCCAAGGGGTTTACTGTCTTTGGTAAACACGGGCTTCACAATCCCGGGATACCCTAGTTATCTTTCTCTATTTTCGACCCTCTTTCTTGTCATCCAATTAAATCCTTCTTTCTTTCCCGTCGAGACCACAGACCTGTAATTAAGAGAAAAAAACATGTTAATAATAAATTTCTTAATTTTAAATGTATTACATCACTCATTACTTATTAACTTAGTTTAATTATCCTTTTGTATTGGCCTAATTTAGTTTCATTGGTGTATTGGGTTAATTTTTTTTTCATTTTGAGATTACTTTTATTTTGACATTATTATTGTTTTACTAACTCCGTTTGTTTTCCGACCCGCGTGTTTGCCGTGTGCGGCGTCCCGTAAGGAGGAAAATGGTGTCCTGGGGATACCTTTTGCGTTCCCTTTGGCCCACGCTTCGCTGTAGACGGGTGGCAGGAGTGAGCCCGCTCCTGTCAATCGCTGGTGATACTTCTCTCCGGTGTCCTCGGAGAGACATTGCTGTAGGGTTAGTGCTGCAGATAAGGGGTGGCGGATTTACCCATTGGATCCTCTCCCTGGTGCTGTAGTACTATATTCTGGGTGTACTCCAGGTAAGTGCCGTGCCTGGTTTTTGCCAGATGACTGCCTCCCTTGTTGGACTCCGACACTGCCTCCCTTGTTGGACTCCGAGGTGGGTGGAGGCACACCAGGATGAATACCATCTCTCTTT
>BMAO01030301.1:0-54909 GCA_019973975.1 Trichonephila clavata
GCAAATTCTGAATGTGAAGGGATTGCAAAGCTTAAAAAGTATTTGATGTTGCTGCTACTTATGGTTTAGAGTTTAATTTTAAAAGTGTAATTTTCTTCATCGGAAATTAACTTTTCTTGGCCATATTATTGAAGAAGGCACTATTCGTCCTTCAACAGCTAAAACAAATGCAGTCATGAATTTCCAAAACACCTAAAAACCCTCGGCATGTCCAATCATTTTTAGGACTAACAGGCTATTTTAGAAAATTTATTAAGGACTATGCATCAATCGCACGACCTTTAAGCGATCTTTTACGAGACAAAGTTCCATTCACCTTTGGTCCTATACAAAAACAAGCTTTTCTCTCTTTGAAGCAAATTTTGTCTCAGGAACCTGTATTACATCTTTATCAGCAAAACGCTCCATTACAAATACACTGCGATGCCAGTGCGAAAGGGTTTGGCGCTATACTTCTACAAATGGACTCAAATCAGAACTTTCATCCAATACACTATATGAGTCGTAAAACTTCTCCTCAAGAAGAGAAATACTCCAGCTACGAGCTAGAGGTCTTAGCGATAGTTACAGCATTAAAAAAATTTCGACACTACCTTGTCGGCACAAAATTTCAAATAATCACAGATTGCCAAGCATTTCAAAAAACTATGTCAAAGAAAGATTTACCACCTAGAATAGCACGATGGGCTCTCTTCTTAGAAGACTTCGATTACGAAATACTGCACAGGCCAGGTAAACAAATGCAACATGTTGACGCGCTCAGTCGTTATCCAGTCATGCTCATACAATACAACGAGACAACACAAAAAATTAAAAAAGCAAAATTAATGATGAGTTTACATCCAGTATCAAACAATTATTACTATCATCTTTAGCCTCTGATTATACATTAAAAAACGATGTGCTGTACAAAATTGTCAACGACCAAGAACTTCTAGTCGTTCCACTTGAAATGCAAAAACACAAATCGTACAACTTGAACATTCTAAAGGACATTTCGGCATCAACAAAACTGAAAATTTAGTCAAACAACAATTCTTTTTTCCAAATATGCGTAAGACTGTAGAAAATGTTATTGCAAATTGTATTCCTTGCATTCTTTCATCCAAAAAATTTGGCAAACGAGAAGGATTTCTACATCCCATACCAAAAGGTGATATTCCACTTGATACCTACCATATTGACTTTTTGGGTCCACTCCCAAGTACCAACAAAAATTACAATATATCTTTACTGTCATCGACGCTTTCACCAAATTTTTGTGGATTTATCCTGTAAAGTCTCCTTCAGCTAACGATGCTTTAGACAAATTAAAATTACAACAAGTAACCTTTGGAAGTCCCAGACGAATAATTTCAGACAAAGGAACAGCATTCACTTCTACAGAATTTCAGAAATTTTGTCAGGATGAAGATATCGAGTTTATTTCAATCACAACAGGTGTACCGCGTGGGAACGGTCAAGTAGAAAAAATTCATGCAACGTTAATACCAGTCCTAACAAAGCTTTCACTTGAAGATCCCAATAAATGGTATAAACACGTATCATCAGTTCAACGAATAATTAACAGCACTGTTTCCATAGCCACCAAATATACACCATTTGAACTTTTAACAGGCGTCAAAATGAAAAATAAAGATAACATCAAAATCAAAGCCATTCTCGAGGAAGAAAATTTCCAATTATCTTTACAGAATAAACAACAAATGAGAGAAGATGCCAAATCCAATATCCTGAAATTACAAGAACAAAGTAGACTACACTACAATAAACATCGCAAAGAAGCAAGAAAATACAAAGAAGGGGACAGAATTGCAATCAAGAAAACCCAGTTTGGAGTAGGTGTGAAATTGCGACCAAAATTTTTTGGCCCATATGAAGTAGTGAAAGTTCGTCCAAACGAGAGGTACGATGTAAAGAAAATAGGAAGACAAGAAGGCCAAATTTGACGTCCACATCTGCTGATCTGATGAAACCATGGGATAATCCCTAAGACTTTTCTTTCCAGAACTCTTATGACTTTATTTTTTTTTCCTCTATGTACTCAAGGAAATTTGAACTTTAAAAATTTGTTTAATCTTTTTTTCTTTTCAGTTGTAGTATTTGTATAATTTTTACTTGCATATTTTCCAGCCTGGTCGGGGACCGACCACATCAGGATGGACGAGTGTTGTATACGCTCAGGCGACACCAGCGCCACTCTCTGTAAACCCCCGGATGTAAGCGGGAGAGAAGGGGTAGACTTACTCTTCCCAGCAGCGCGCGCCTAGTCAGGTTTAACAACCTGTAGATGTCATTAAATATCCTTAAACTTTAACGTCTCTCTTTCATTCAACATACCCCTAGACACCACCCTCTCTGTTACATATATATATATATATATATATTTTAATTTGGTCAAAAGACGAATGATTTGTTTCAAGCTCACACTTGTTAAAAGTAATGAATTAGTGACAAATGTACATATATTATTCTATTAGATAAAATTCCAGTAAGTCACTAAGCTTTTCGCTTACCTTTTAAATTAAGATGTGGACTTAAAGTGTAATTATTGGAAAAGATCTAATTAAGAGGAAATGATTACTTAACAGTACGAGAAAACTTGAAGGATTCAGTAAAATTAACTCAACAACTAACCATTGCAAAGATTAACATAGTAGTATTGTTGGATAGTAGTGTAAACAAACTAAATTAAAAATTACGTTTCTTTATTTAAGGGGTCTCAGGGGTGTTAAAAATGTTTCGAGAGCACAAAATATGAACAATTTTCGACTAGAAATAATTCTTTGAGGTTAAAATGAAATAATTTGATTCTTTTACACATTTTTTATAAAGGAATAAAGTTTCAAAAAAGTATAAAATGTCTAAAATATAATCATAATTTTAAAAATAATAAGCACATAAATATAAGAAAAAATTTTGTAAGAAACAAATAGTAAGTTTTACGACGCGCATGATATTTTCTGAAATAATAATTCTAATTACTAGCAATAAGTTGATTTATAAAGTCAAATATATCCTTATTAGATGGTAGCGATTAGATATAAAAAGAATAAAAAATAATATTTTTTAAAAATAAAAAAAGTAAATTTTTAAAAAATTTTTCAAAAAATTTAATTTTTTTGAAATTTTTCAAAAAATTACAAATATGTAATACTATAAATAGCTAGGATTTAAAGATCATGATAGAGTTTATAATTCTGTAAAGTTTTATGCATCAAAGTATGATAGTTTTTGAAACGCAATGCGCATAAGTGAAAAAAACACAAACTGAGAAAAAAGGCTTTAAAGTTTTAAATTGAATTTGAGAAAATAAATTTTAAAACTTACATGCTAAAATGCTCCAGGATCATAGGATATGCCTTCCTGTTGCTCAAACAGCTCAATTTCTGTACTCTTTTTAATTTTTTTATCTCTCCAAGCTTCAAACGATGACGTTGAGCTCCTCTTTCTTGACGTAAAGATTCAACGATTGTCACGTTCAGCCAGGGACACACAAACATTTTTGTTAATTTTTAAGCCAAATTTCTCTAAAATAGTAATAAGTATTTGATTTCCATCATTAAAAATGCTGGTTGCTAGATTTGCAGCAATCTCTGCAATCTGAAGGCTAGAATCAATCGTCTTCGAACAAAACTTCCAGATTAATGAATTTAAACTTTCATTAGGATTCTGTGTCTTACCTCCTAAGCATTTCTTCAGGAGTGCCAGATGAGATAAGTCTGCAAATACAGGCTTAATTACATCTCGAACAGCTTTCGCAACTGAGGGTTTGTGTTTATAATTTTGTAAATTATTATTAATTGCGGCATTATACTTACACTATGTATTTGGATTTGTAGGACAAAATCAGTGCATCGGTTCATCATCGGTGCTGCAAGAATGACCCCAAACAGCCCAAATGGCTTTCCGCATTTCCTTTACACTAGTAGAATTGCATCGAATAGCATTACCATAGTAATGCGCAAGCTTATCAATAAAACTATCAGTTAACCTACCTTTACCGCCTATAGTTTTACCATCAGATAATTTCTTCTTACCATATAATAATTTAAGCTTCCTAAGCCTTGTACCCATTCTCTTTTGCACATGGCCTACACATTCTATTTTCTGAATAAGATGGCATCGCCGTATGGATTGTTTTCAGAAAGGGCATTGAATGTTTTTGTGTCGCCATCTCCTATGTAATTCGAATATTTCAGGTTGTGAAGCTTTTCTGATCGATTAAAAATCCTCAACATCCCGTCAACCTCCATCTTACCAGCAGAGCCAGAATAATTTTTTCTACGTGAAATCTTATGCGCTCTTTTCCATTTATTGTACTTGATACCAAACTTTACCCCTTTATAACTGTCGCTTCATTTGCAAAATGAGGACACTTCCCTATCCAAAACCTTACCTGTTTCGGCCCCATTAGAGTACATACTCCAATCAACGATGAATGTCCTCTCGTCTTCCAGGTCCCATCACCACTTACCGTTAAATGTTATCAGGTTCTTCGACAGCTGCCCTGTTCATGCTTTCTTCGGCGACTTCCTTCATAACAAGTGAAAGTTTATTATTAATAACATCATATGATTTTTGTTCAACAGGATTAGGAAGACTCATTACAGTACAAAAGGTTTTTAATGACTCTAAACCTTGACCTATGCATCTCATTGCTAAAATAGATCTTCTGTTAATTTCTGGAGCATTATTTTTATTCCCAATGTTTTCACAGCTTGAAAAAGTACAAATACTCCCACAGTTTTTACAATGTATTTCAAAATTCGAACATAAACCACAAGTGGATTTTTCATTAATTGTTAATGGTTTATGACATTTTAAACAGCATGATACTGACAAAATAGAGCTAAAGGTTGAAATAAAATCAAAAATACGATATTCTTTGAAGTTTTCACTTACCTTAACAAGATTTGACTTTAATGAAGTCTGAATTCCTGAAAGTTTTTTACTAGAAGCATTTTTCATTTCGGCACACTTACTTGTACTTTTCAATTCTGCACACTTCCTCGTATCTTTCATATCTGTAACATGTGAGTCACTTACCTTTAAATATTTATTTCCTCTATATCTTTTGTTGGGGCGATTGCCCAACGATTTTTTCAGAATAAAACAACACATATCTTCGATTTAGATAAGCGTTTTAAAAAAACGTGTACTAAAGTAAACAAAACAGAATCAAAACACGGCAGAATGAATGTGTTGAGTTGCAGGCTTCCTTCTGATCAACTCAAGCGCTTAAAATATTTCATGAGGCTTATTAAAAACAGAAAAATGAAAGGTATGCATAAATTTAAAAATAAATGGGCGTGGCATCTGTCCATTTAAAAGTTGTTATGACTAAATTGCTGTTTGCAATTTTTTGAATAACTTTCGAAGTTTTTAGAGTATTGTCACGTGGTTAGTATCAAAATGTTCAGAAAAAAATGAAGAACAAGATATATTTTTTTCGAAAATTCGAAAAAAAAAATTGTTAACACCCCTAAGACCCCTTAACGAGATTTGGTATTTAATTTGTAGCTGAAATTAAAGGAGGTTTGGATTTTTGTGCATGGGGATGGGTAACGTTCATGCTTCATAAAAATAATTCAACATCATTAGTAATTTCAATACCGATGTACTTTTTTTTTTTGTTGATAAAATCAAAAATTTGTATCTCCTTGAATAAGTTTGTTTGGTATGAGGCGTTGTAATAAACGCTTAATCATGAAAAATCATGAAATTATTTTGATTTAGGTTAAATTAAAAGAAATCAACCATCTGTAACTTTTTTTACATTATCTATACGTATAGGAGAAAAGCGTCCCACTGACTCACTCATCACGAGATCTTGAAATTAGACAGGAATGTTCCTTCTGTTGAGTAGAGATATACTAAGAACAGGTTTTTGTGAAAATCGACTTACTTGTGAAAATCGAAAGGGGGTTTGCGGGGACATTATAAACAAATATTCCTGTTTTTGATGTGTAACATCTTTCCTCTCGATTGCTGGAGATTTGTGGGAGTGATTTCGTGAAAAGGGACGGAAATGCGTAACAGGAAGTTGGGGAAGCGCGCACAATTTAATTTGACCAATCAGCTCGCTTGGCGGTCTCTCTTAGCTAACCTCGGAGTGAAGTTCTTTTTTCTCCTTCATTCGGGAGGGGATCCACCCCCTCCCCCACCCCCTGCGGTCTACGCCATGGGATCTTTGTTTTTGTTTTCTCACTTTAGGATCAGAGAAGAAGCTAAGTCCTTTAGACAGAGACGTGGTTAGACAATGGCGAACATGTTTCGATACCTGACTTCGATTGCTGCGTACAATTTAAGCGACAGGGCCACAGAGCAGCTGGTGTTGCGATTTATCGTAAACAGAACAACTCACATGTTGTGAAAAACAATGAGAGTTCAAAGTTCAATTCAATTTCGATAAATTCTAAGAAAGAAAAAGGTATCACTTACCTTATTCTTCGATTGCCCGGGATGAGCTCGACCTAAAATTCAATTCTGTTATTCTTATGAGTATAATCAGAGTCCTTTTTGATATAAAAAAGATTTAATGAAGGAAAACTGCTAACTGATACATGTCTGTTCGAGTGGGCTCCACTCGTACTACTCCTACTACAACTCAGATCATAATACAGAAGTAAAAAACAAAACAAAACGGAATGCGCTTACAGCGCCACTGAAATTGAACTACAAAATTCGTTTCGTTCGCGACACTCCCCACCTTGAGTTTTTGATTTTGAAAGAAAAAACTCAATAAGAGTCCACTAGTCCTTTTCGGAGTTTCGAGAGTCTACCATAACGAGATCTTTGCGGTGTAGGCTGTTGAAGTTCAACGTCAGAAGTTAAGTCATCTGGAAGTTCAAGGGTCTCAACTCTCAGCTCCACTCCGGCTTCACCATCGGAAACACTGGAACAGGGCTGCATCGAAGAGGTTTCTGCCTGCTGATGTGAACTTGTCTCAGCTCTGGGCTCCAGTCTAGCTCCACCATTAGAAACACTGGGACAGGGTTGCGTCGAAGGGGTTGCCGCTGCCTGGTGTTTACTCAGTTCAGGATCTATATTAATAGGTAAACGACTCCCTTCATTAGCATCTGAAAATAAAAGAGAGTTAGTAGGGTGTACAGATGATTTATTTTTCTCCATCACCTTTAGGAGATACAATTTTTGCACTGGATGCAGACAGGAGCCAAGTCTAGTTTTTACTTGGGCTACTCTAACCTTCTCGTCTTTGCCAGGGTAGAGTTTTAGAATTTTACCTAAATTCCAGTTTATTCTTCTGGTGTGGTCCCAGAAACCTTCCCACCAAAGAGCCTGGGGAGGGATGAATTTCCATGAAATTGGATTTAGTTTCTCTAAATTTTTCAATTTTTCTAAATTTACTTTCTGATAAAGTTGGTAATCACCTTTAAAATTGGTGCCGCTTACAGTCCAAATGGAGGTCAACAATTCAAGATAAATTGCTCTGTCGATTGTACAGATCAATATCAAAATCCAATTCTTCTCCCTATTCTTAAGAATGAGAGGTCTGGCCAGGTCTTTTCCTTTTATTTCAAAAATAGCAGTATCTCTCACCCGGTCTTGAAGTAAGAGTCTTTCTGATGCCGATATAGGCTTCATATTGGTTCTCTTGCATATAATGCAAATCTTGAAGACTTCTTTAATGGTTTTTCTTCTTTTCAGAATCCAAAAATTTTCTCTGAGTTTGTACATAAGCATCTGAAATCCATCATGGCCTAACTGTGGGTGCTTATAATTAATGAGAGCTTTGATAACTGGATGATTGGAAGAAAGTATAAAAGGTAAATGAAAGTCATGTCTAGCATAGGATGATTTCGTTGCATCACGAAAAAATCGTAATGACAGGTTCGTATCTTTAAAATCGAGATTCGATAATCTTCGTGGAATCTTGATGTTTTGTATCTCCATAAGTTGTTTTTTCCATGCCTCGAATTTTCTTTCGATGTCTACTGGTAATTTGGAGTCCCATGAAGCTTCTATCTTCCAACACTCTTGTATAAGTAATTTGGGAATGAGGATGATAGGACACGTGAATCCAATCGGGTCGAAAATTCGATGAGCTAAGGAAAGGATTCTCCTTTTTGTTACTTCTTCTTTCGATTTTGTTTCTCTGTAAGAGATGGAAAAGGTATCTTCTTTCACATTCCACATAAGTCCAAGCACTTGTATTTCTTGTGGGTCGGATTCCTGTCGGTTATCTCTAAAGTCGAAATTTGGTTCAATATCACTATGTCGCCATCCACGTAAGTCGAATTTACCTAGTGCCAACAATTCTGTGGAATCTCGTTGAAAAGACTTAAGTTCTTCGAATGAATCGACACTCGCCACACAGTTATCGACGTACATTGAATCTTTCAATTTTTCAGCAGCTTTTTTCAAATGTTCAGGAGCCTGCTTAAAATGATAGTTTAATACTGCTGCCAATAAAAAGGGACTACATGAAACGCCAAGAACAACTCGACGATGCCTGTAGATAACAGCTTTCTCCGGATTACCACCTTCCCACCACAAGAAACGTAAGAAGTTCATGTCACTTTCGTGCAAAGATATTTGTAGTAAAGCTTTTCGAATGTCAGATATGACTCCGATTTTTCCTAAGCGAAAACGATGTAAAATAGCTGGTATAATTTCTATCAAATTGGGCCCCTTTTCTACGCAATCATTCAACGAACAAGATTTTCCATGATGAGCTGACGCTTCAAACACAGGACGAATCTTAGTCGTAGAATTTTCCTTGAATGCAGGTCTGTGTGTCAAATAATGAAATTTCCCACATTTGTTTGGTTCATCTTGTGCAATCTTTCCAATAATGCCTTCCTTTTCCCAGTCTACAAATACTTGTTCATAATCAAATAGTCTGCCTGTAAATTTTAAAGTTTTTACAGTTTTCTCCAATCTTCCTTTAGCTAAGATGTAGTGGTCCTCAAGTTTTCCACTCCCTTCTATCCAAGGAATACTAACGATGTATCTACCCTCATCGTCTCGCAATATCGTATTCTCAAAATGTTTCAAAGCAAGATCTTGCAATTCTAATTTTGACCTCTTTTCACTGGGATCTTTTATGCCTAAGGAGTCTAATTCCCAAAGATCAGATATTTGTTCTCCATTCGTAAGCAGAGAATGAATAAGAAGAGAATTCTCTGATTTAAATTTAGATTCATTATTTAATTTTCCCATAAGTGTCCATCCCAAGCGAGTATTCACAGCTGTAAGCCCCTCAGAAAGTTGTTTTACCTCACCAGTAAATAATTTTCCAACTATGTCAGATCCTAACAGAATATGTATTTCATCAGAATGTTTTTCGAAAAGGCAAAGTTTGTTGTTTGCGGATGAATCACTAATAAATACATTAAGTGTTGCCAATTTCTGTAAAACGCGAGAGTCATTAATTCTACAGATTCCTAAGCAAATGTTTTTCTGGTCGTTAACTTCCATATTAAAACTATATTTCCCGTCATAACTACACAAGTTAATTAAATATTTATCATGAACTTCGGTGATTTTGTGTCCTCCAAAAAGTCCGTGAGAAATTGTTTCTTTCCCAATACTTTTTAAACCTATAAATTTTGCAGCATATTCTGAAATGTAACTTTTTTGGCTACCAGTGTCTAATATAGCTCTTACTAATTGTTTGGAATTTTTATTTTCAATGTAAACAGTTAATGTTTGCAAAAAAACTTCCCCGGTGTTTTGGTTTGTTAGATCGGTGGATAATGTTTCTATCTCCCTATTTTGTTGCTTAAAACAAAAAAAATTATGATGTAAACCCGAACAAATTTCACATTTTGTTTTATTCATCGGGCAATTAAGAGATAAATGCTTTGCGACTTTTAAACAGTTAAAACAAGCTCCTTTCCGCAATAAAATATTCTTTCTTTCTTCTAAAGACAAATTAATTACGTATTTACATTCATTCGAATTATGAGTCATGGACTCGCAAAATATACAGCTGAGTTTTATTTTGTCTTTATTTTCTTTTACAGGCGTGGTTAGTAGTTCGTTTGCAGTATGAAAACTTTTTTGGTTTTGTTGTTTATATGATCTGTGTTCTCGCGAAAAGTTTGATTTCGTTTTCTGTCTACGATCGCATAATTCAAAAGATGATTTATTTGTAGAATAAGTCTGCTCTCGCGCCGTTAAGGATTGCGTAAGAAATGAGAGTAGCTGCTGAATATCTGATCCCGAACCATTTTGCTGTAATTTATTATAATCTAATAACAAGTCAGATGGAATAAGTTTTAACAACATGGGGCACAAATTTTTTCCATAATTCGCGGAAGATACGCCTAATGAATTTAAACTTCTTAGTTGAACATTACAGTTATCAACAAATTTTCGAAAAGAACGAAGGTCATTAGAATTTTTTAAAGGCTGTAATGATAAAATTTTGTTCATATGGGCCTGAATTAATATTTCCGGATTAGCAAATCTATTCTTTAATAATTCAACGGCTTCATCATAGGCTTTTGCCGAAATTGGAAAACCTTCAACAGTGTTTAAAGCAGATCCTCCCAAATGCGCCTTCAAATAATTAAATTTATCCACTTTATTTAAAGATTCATTATTGTGTACGGCTGTTTCGAAGCTATTCCAAAAAGTTAACCATTTCGAAGCGTCATCTCCGTAGAATCGTGTAATATAGTATTTTGGGACTTTAATGCGAATGTTATCAGAGTTCCGAAAATGTTCATCTTGTGATTGTGATAATGTAGTCTGGAAGGAGGGTGACGTAACACGGGGTTTTAAATATTCATTAATCTTCTTTTTCGCACGAAACTGCCAAAGTAACACCTTTTCTCTATATTCTTCGGTGATTTCAAATTCACCATCGAATTGTTCGGGCTTAAAAAGGGGTTCCAGTTGTTGATCAACTAAAGTTAAAGGCTCAAATTTGATGGATAGAGTTTCTACCAGTTCACTTAACCTATCAATGTTTAAATCAGAATTCGATAACTCAGCTTCTAATTCATTAACTACTTTAGTAACTGCTGTTCTGAATGATTTTCGTTTCTTTTTTAACAACTCGAATGTTTGTTCTTCGGCCATATTTATGTATTGAAATAATCACCAAACAAGTTCAGATCACCTTAATATTTTCAATAATTCTAATAATATAAAAAAAAATTTCAATAATTTCTAAAGTTCTAGATTGACATTGTTCGAAAAGTTTACACAGTTCAATGTATCAGTTTCAAATATAAAAATTCAACATTCAAAATATTTCATTTTCCTTTCGATTTTCAATTATTCAAATTAAAATGCAACATACATATTTAATTCTATTCAAACTAAATGTTTAGTTTAATGTTCTAAAATTCTAGTTCAAACTTTTTGATTTCAAAATTCTAAAATTATTTCAAGCTCGGATCCCGGCAGGGATGCCATGTGAAAAACAATGAGAGTTCAAAGTTCAATTCAATTTCGATAAATTCTAAGAAAGAAAAAGGTATCACTTACCTTATTCTTCGATTGCCCGGGATGAGCTCGACCTAAAATTCAATTCTGTTATTCTTATGAGTATAATCAGAGTCCTTTTTGATATAAAAAAGATTTAATGAAGGAAAACTGCTAACTGATACATGTCTGTTCGAGTGGGCTCCACTCGTACTACTCCTACTACGACTCAGATCATAATACAGAAGTAAAAAACAAAACAAAACGGAATGCGCTTACAGCGCCACTGAAATTGAACTACAAAATTCGTTTCGTTCGCGACACATGTTGTGGCTCGACGTATTGATATTACTTATCATCCAACAAGTGGACTGGGTACTGTTAGTCAAGATATTGGGGACATATGTGCGGCAAAATGCTTATTTGAAATAAGACAAACAGTGATTGCGGTGGTCGTATACATTGCTCCGAATCAAACGGTTTAAAAAATTAAAGATTTCCTGCATTTTTTACTTTTACCATATACCAAAGGTGGTTCTGCTCTTTTTTAAAGAAAACTATCACTCGCTTCCCATGATTTTGAGTGGTTATTTTAAAGTTAACTTGAGTTTGCTAGAAGTCGAGCCACTCATAGCTTTTATGAATGATGAACTCAAGCTCGAAATGTTTAGACAACTAACAGTGGTACTGTTATTGACGCTATTTTTCAACGGTTTTTAAATACTTTGAAAACACAAGTATATGTGTCATATTATTGTTATCATAAATTATCACACACATTACCGCTCTTCTCGAAATTGAAAAAGAATAATTATTATTGATAAAAAATTATATTGCATTACTCCTTGTGTTAATTAAATAAAATTTTCATTAAAGATATAATTATTCCAAAGAATATATTATTTCCAATCCTACTCGATTCATTTTTTTCAGGATTTAAGTTGCTATTGCAAATTTACCATGATAACATGTCAGATGTTACACATCGTATGCGACTGCTGTAAGGCTCGTTTCTTTTTTTCCCATCTATTATATCGACAGACTTGAAATTTGACATTTTTCTACTGTTAAGTTGAGATCCGTGAAGAACGAGTTCTAAGGAAATCGACTTCTGAGGAGGCGGGGTTGAGATTTATGAGGGCGAAATAGTTTAAAAAATTCCATTTTTGAACGATTAGACTTAGAGATTTAAAATATGCTAAGCATGTTTCTTTTGTTGAGTAGAGATCCGTTAAAAATGATTTTTGGGGAAATCGTCTTCGGAGATGGGGAGGGGAGATTATGGAGCATAAATGAAAATTTATTTCACTTTAGACGTTCGAATCCTGTTCTTTTTAAATCAAAAGGCGATTGCTTTAAGAATATTTTTCTGTACAATCGTAAGCTTATAATCATGGGACTTAGATATATCAATTAGTTCTCTATTATATTTCATTATGAACGCTCTAAAGAAGTAAAAACATCTGTACATTTGGCCAATTAAGGTATTCTAACACGTTAAATTGACCAAATTCGATCAAAACTCTTTTTTTTTTCTTTCCATTTTACTGAATAGATCTATCTTTTGGCTTTACGAAGTATGTTTTGTTTTATTTCTACGTTGCCCAGAGGCCGCCAAGTTGCAATCAATTTTATAAAATTAGGGGGGGGGGAGAAATGGGTCTCTAAAATCTACCAGAAATTGACATTTAAATTGTTCAAAATCTGTCATAGTCAAAATTGTCAAATTACAAACCTATTTTTATGAAACTTTTTAATATTGAGATTCATATTATTTTCTAGAACATGAACTAAAACATTTCTTACTGTACAAATATTTTTTGAGTTATGGCTTGTTGTTTAAATAAATGGTGTTATGAAGAATGTCACATTTCTTGTAATATTTACTCGATCGGCTCTAAAATTTTAAAATTTTAATAAAACATTAAAATTTTAATACCTTCTCTAGATAAAGGCACCTAATTTGTTTTAGTAATACTTTTACAGATATAAGTTTAATACTGTTTTCTCTAATTGCTTTGAAATTTTTCAAGAATATTGCTAAAATTTACCTTATAGTTGTGATTTTTGTAAAATTTAGGTTTTTTTTGTTGAAATATTGTTAGTTAAATATTAATATTTATTGGTATTGATTCCTAAAAAAAGCATTTATAATGTTTTAGTATGCTATTATTTTTAAAAAAGTACTCCAAACGTGTTCGGATACCTTAAAATATTTACTACGGTTTTATATTACGTATTTAAAAATACATATTAGATTTCGCTAATGTGAGATATTTTAATTAAATAATTTTCTAATCAGTATCAATAATCAATATGCAGGTCAAAAGTAACATCATAAAACAGTTTGCATATTAAATTAATGGGAAATGCCTTTTGCACAATATTTCTTTAAATTAAAGAGAGCTCGTTGCTTTCGGGTTATAAATTCTTACTAAATTTAGAGTAATTGTTATTATCCTTTTAAGATGTTGTTAGCGGGAATTAAATAACTTAGCTATTAAGAAGGAAGGTACTTCACATTATTTTCTACATCGCAAAATTTTAGTATGTATTCATAATAAAGTAAATAGGTGTTTTCCCTGTGAAGTTTTGCAAAGCGCAGAGTAAATTTTACCAGGAAAGTAAAATAAATAAAATAGCGTGAATTAAAGTTAATAAACAGCAAGTGTGTTAACTTGATTTTTTTATATTTTATTTAGTCTATAGATTTAAAAGTTATTTTTATTTCCTTTATAAATTTTAGATACGATATTAAACAAACATCGCATTTCACAAAATAATTATCCCTAAAAAATACACAGATGGGAAAAAAATCCCAATACTATGAAAAAGTTATTGTAGAGTAATAAAATTTGGACATGCAATTGTCTAGTTAACATGTTTAATTCTGATTAAATTTTCAAGATCGCAAATAAATTTAAGCTCAAGAAAATGCATTTCAAATGTAAAATGCTGTTACATTAATAGCCGGTGTAACCTCCAGAATTTTGAACTCAAAAGTGCATGCGTTGTGTTATACAGGTGCCGAATGTCACTTTGTAGTATGGAGTTTCATGTTTGTTGCACTTGTGTCAATACTGGGACGGCCAGTGAATGATGCTGGAGTTGTCATTCAATGATATCCCATACGTGTTCAATTAGAGACAAAACTAATGATCTCGCAGGTCAAGGTAGCTATAGATTGAATTACTAGACTGACGTACAAATTTGCAGTCAATGTGTTTGGGATAACCATGAGAGGGCTCCTACTGACATAGGAAATTGCTCCCCAGACCATGACTCCAGGTGTAGGTCCAGTATGTCTTTGCCGCTGACAGTATGGTTACAGGCGTTCCCCTGGTCTCTTTCTGATCAACACACGGCCATCACTGGCACCAAGGTAAAACCTGCTTTCATCAGAAAACTCAACAGATCTCCGCTCCGTCCTCCAATGAGCTCTGGCTTGACACCACTGGCGTCGCAAACAACAATAGCTTGGAGTCAGTGAAATACACACTACAGGGCGCCTGACTCGGAGCTGCCCTTGAAGTAACCGATTTTTAACAGTTCATTCTCGAATTTTTGCTGCAGACGCAGTACGATGCGCCACAGCCATACGCCGAGTACTTCGGGCTTCCCTCTCAGTAGTGCCACGCGGCCGGTCGAAACCACTGCTCCCAACCATCTTGCTCAGTGGATACATTCCAGCCAATTCTTTTTGCAATGTACCTTCTCGTAACCCTATTATACGACCTCGTTCAGCTGTTGATAATGGCTTCCTCGTCTTCTCAAATGCATTCTTCGCTAACATCAACTCAATACGTCACATTTCACCGACAAATAAAGCTCACGAATTTAACAGCACGCATTTAAAGGAAACCTGATTTGCAAGTTCTGAGTGTCACTACTAGCGCCACACATAAGCTCGAAATTTGAATCGATGTCATCTTTCAAATGTATAAACACCCTTATCAAATTTCGTTTATCTAACATAAGTCTTTCTTGGTGTTGGGATTTTTCCCCCCATTAGTGTCTTAAATTTGAAATGTGTAGATATATTTACTGTTATATTGTTCGTGTCTCTAAATTCCTTTTCTTGGGATTCAAAATTTAAAGCAAGTTATAGTTTAAACGATGTCAAAGCTCAATTTTACTGTTGTTATTTAGCAAATCACTTTACATTTGATTTTATGTAATAATGATATAATAGTTTAATTTTTTTTAAAAAAAAAAAACCTTTTGAGGGTAATTTTTATAAAATGATACACAAAATTATCGGCACAATTTTTAAGTAAAACGTATTGTTTTTTACTACTATAATTGAAGACTTCACAAAGGAGATATAAATGTACTAACGAGTATACAATTATCTCGTGGACCCCGGGATGGTAAGCAATTAAATATTTACTATCTAGTAGGTAATATACAAAAGTACTAAAGATTTTAATATTCTTTTATCACATTATAATTAAAGTTTAAAAAGTATTGGAAAATAAAGTTATTATGTAGAAATAAAATTTTCAATTTCTTAACAAGGATGAGCTTTAAATTTTAGCGGGTGTATAAACTTCATATGGAATGTGAATCCATTTTGCATATACATTTATAATTTTCTTTCCGATTTTTTATTGCGACTCGCGGAACCCCAGGGTTCTGTGGAACATAGTTTGAAAACCATTGATATAAAATAACACTAACTTTCTCCCTCAAAAACTCTAATATCCTACGAATTATCAACAAGTTGCTGATAGGTTGTCTAGGTTTCCGATACCAGGCACTCACCAACTGAACTAGCAATTTCCATACATTGCGAGCTAGTAGATTGGCGCACGAGTTAGGTTTTCCAGATAAAACCATAAACGTTAGATTGGAATCACACAGGTCAGGTGAATTCAGAGTCCAAGGCATGGCAGGAAACTCATCAGTGTTTCTCGAATCACTTACTGACGATTCTGTTTTTATGACATACATTATCCTGTTGGTAAATACCATAACCAGCAAGTGCACTTATTATGAAGAACTACACTTTTGGTAAGCGACGATGTTCTCATTACGCACAGATGTCACGGATTATTTTAGGGGGGGGGGTGATAAGTCATAATGTGCCTATAATAACATCGCCTACATCATAATACCACTGCCTTGTATCCGGCCAAATGTGCATTCAGGTGCCAAGATTTCCGTTGGAAACAGGCGTTTCTTAGGAGTAGACGAATGTATTCCATTCTTTTATGGTCTAATGCCGATATTCCATGGCCCAATGCAAGAGCTGCTGGCTATAATGTGCTGTCAGCATAGGGATACAATTCAGGCGCTGGCTGCTTAACAGAAGAGTTAAACATAGGTGTGTGCTGCAGTGTGTGTCGAGATATACCACCTAGTTCACTGATGTTGAGGCTGTTCATGATATCAGTCGTTGTAACTTTCGCGGCGTCATAGCGAACAAAATGCATTGCAGTCTCACTCTTCTCTGGAATTAACGTGTCGTGGCTGGCAGACTGCTGATCGGAGATCAGTAGTTTCAACATCCAAACACGACTTTTGAAAAGTACTCACAGCGGCTGTACGTGATAACGTTTATCTAGAGCTGATGTTTTTCTTGGCAAAGGAAGAGAACGTATAGGGATTACATATAAAAAGCATTTATTTACAACTACTTTTTTATACTTTTTGAGCATTGATCTTACATGTCTACTCTTCCGAAGAATATAACTTTTTTTTCTTTACATAATAAGTTTAGCAATTACGTCGGCGAATACCACGTCCTTTGACGTATCCAATTTAAAATAGTCTACGGCAGGGGTGTCTAACTCGTGGCCCACAACAAGCACTTTTGCGGCACGGTGAATATATTGGGTTGCAATAATATGTAATAAAATATCAAAGTTTCTCTCAAAATAGTTGTAAAGGTCTCACCGGCAAGTCTAAAGGTGTGGGTGGATTGGAAGGAAGTTAGCCATATTTCAAAAAACAATCTAATTTATTCACAATATTGACCACAACTGAAATGCAATCGATCAAGGCTAAGAGAAGCGCCCAATTATTAACTATGCTGACAATTAACGAGGTACGCGAGGTATGAGAAGACTTGAATACATAAAACACTTACTCAAGGCGATAGCTCTGACTTATTAGCTATTTAAACTAGATTAAATCTCTAATAACAGATCGTCACCTTAAGTAATTTAACTATCAAATATTAAATATCCGCGATTCACATTCGATATGATTAACCACTACTCCGCTAGCAATCTATCCTATTTCTCTAATCTAACCTGAAAGTCTAGACTATATATTAGTATTCTTAATTTATATAATCACGTCTTCTTCGTCGAGGAGGAGTTTTATAATAAAATAATTTTTTTAAGACCAGAAATTCCCCAAGAGGCCTATTAGTGAAAGGATCGCGGATAGAACCGTCACATAGTAAATATAGTTTCAGAGAAGAGATGTCAAGTGTCAGGATGTATATATTAAATTTTTCTTGTTCTTTTACAAATGTTAATTATAATATATTTTTTGAAATAAACATAGTTTCTATGAATTTTGATTTTCTTTGCTGCCCACCTTAAGTTAAACCTTTTTTATTTGGAAGAAGTCAGCCTTTGAGTTTTACACCCTTGGTCTACAGTATTGAATAAATAAATACTCGATATATATATATATATATATATATATATATGAATACCATAAATTAAACCATAATGCTGAAGCTATATATAAACCTCTATTATTCTCAGAATAATTATTCAAACTTTTTAATAATATTCAAGCCATATTACTACAGTTAGATTTATTACTTCTTCAGTTTAAAGTTTTAAGTTTATACAAATATTTTTAAATGTATTTGGAATCTTGCCATTGTTTCATATATATATATATCTTTATATATATAAATCTCGCGTCACAATGTTTGTCCTCAATGGACTCCTGAACCACTTAACCGATTATAATAAAATTTGCACACCATGTGCAGTTCGATCCAACTTGAGAGATAGGATGGTTTTCATTTAAATTTATCACGCCATAATTTTTTTATAGCCGGAAATGTGAAGAATCCTGAAAAAACGTTGCCAGATTCCCGTAAGGGATGCTCATTCGGTTCTCTCGGCGTTATTTCTGAATTTCGTCAAGGTCATTCACGTTGCGTTAGCTTTGTGTTTGGAAGATGGGAAAAGTTGAGGTAGTTTTGAGTCTCGCTGCGTAGAAAAAGGGGAATTCCCTCATATAACCCATCACAACCCATGGTTTTTTTTTATTCTTAAAGATTGATTTATTGAAGAACAGTAGAATATAAGAAAAAAAATATCATAAAAATTATAAGGAAATATTTTTAAATATATTTTTATCACATAGTATTATTTTCTTTTTGAATTTCATACTGTGAAATGAATCAATATCGTTGCGTTTAAATAAAAATTATTTTTAAAACTTTTAATATCAGTGATTTAAAAAATAAAAAGCCAAAAACTTTTTTGAACAAACTTTAATAAAACACTCAAAATACTTAATAATTAATAATTTTTCCCGTGTGTCGAACATTTCAAAAAATCCTCACAAGACCCCCAAGGGGTGTTGCGGGGCGGGGGGTTTAAGGGGCGTTATAAATTTTTATTTTTAAGTTATTAGACGTACAGTCTTGAAACTTAGTAAGCAGATTCTTCTCATAGGGTAGATATACGCTAAAAATGGGTTTCGTGAAAATTGCCCCCAAGTGGCGTTGAGGGGACTTAAGGGGCGTTATAGATAATTATTTCCATTTTTAAACTATTAGACGCACAGTCTTTATATTTGATAAAGAGATTTCTTTCATAGAGTAGAGATCAGCTATAAGAAGGTTTTGTGAAAACAGATCTCTAAGTGGCGTTGCAGGGGAATAAATGGCGTAAGAGATAAATATTTTCGTTTTTAAACTATTTGACCTACCTGCTTGAAAATTGGTAGGAATGTTTCTTTCATGGAGTAAATATCCGCTACAAAACGGGTTTGGAGAAAATTGACCCCCAAGGGGTGTTGCGGGGGGTTAAGGGCAGATATAAATAATTATTTCTTCTTTTAAACTATTAGACTCATAGTCTTGAAATTTGGTTAGCAGATTCCTCTCATAGGATAGAAATACACTGCAAAATGTGTTTTGTGAAAATCGACCCCTAGGTGGTGTTGCGAGGGTTCAAGGGGCGTTATTGTAAATTTTTTTGCATTTTTAAATAATTGGACGCACAGTCTTCAAATTTTGCTAAGCAGATTCCTTTCATAGAGTGCAATTCCCCTACAAAATGGGTTTTGTGAAAACAGACCCAGAAGTGGCGTTGCGGGGGCTCAAGTGGCGTTATAGACAATTATCCCCATTTTTAAACTGTTCGACGTACAGTCTTGAAATTTGATAAGCAGATTCCTTTCGTAAAGTAGAGAACCGCTACAAAATGGGTTTCGCGAATATCAACTACTAAGTTTAATTTCGGGAGATTAAGAGGCGTAATCGATAAATATTTCCATTTTTAAACTACTTGATCATCCTGCTTGAAAATTGGTAGGTATGTTCCTTTCATGAAATGGAGTTCCTCTAACAAAGAGTAAAATGAAAATTGACCCCCAAAGATGTTTGCGCGGGGTCAAGAGGAGTTACAGAAAAAAATTCCTGTTTTTAATTGTTAGACCCATATACTTGAAATTTGTTAAGCATGTTTCTTTTGTTGAATAGGGATCCACTAAGAATAAATTTTAATCAAATCAAGTTCTGGGGGGTTGCAGGGGGTTACTGGGACGTATTGACAAAAAAATTACTTTTTTCGAGCTACAAGGACTATAATAATGAAATTTGGTTTGCGTTTTTCTTTTGTTGAATTGAAATCCGCTAAGAGCGGTAATTTTGGAAAACGGCTCTCAACGGGATTACGGGGATATTGATAGTAAAACTTTTGCTTTTTTCTGTTAGATTTAGACTTGAAATTTGGCTTGCATGTTCAATTTACGGAGTAGAGATCCACCGAAAATTGGTTTTGTGGGAATCCATTTGGTTTTTGAGTTACGAAAGAGCAAACATCATTCTATGCTTCAATTTTAGAGATTTTTAGAAAATACAAATTAGATGAGTTCTGCCCTTTTTTTTTATCAACAGGTGACAGTTACAGGTATAAGTATATTTTTCAATTCAATCGAATTCTTAATGCTAGGACTTAGATATCAATAATTTATACATATATATAAGCAGTAAAAATTTATAAAACATCATGAAATACCCAGCGAAGCGGGCGGGTAACAGCTAGTATATATATATATATATATATATATATATATATAAGACGCTGTATTTCTTTCTTAAAAACTAAAAAATAATATTTTTCTTAGCGCTTTTAATGAAATAGAGTTCAACGACCTCTCAGACATCAACCGAAGGAAATTTGTTTAGTGTGTGTGTGTGACAGCTTTTTATCTCAAACGCTTACTTTCCGGAACACTTAACATAATTCCGGACACATAATTGTCGTTATTAAGCTATCAAAATAAACGAATCTCATGTAGGTGGAGGTCCTCATTTTTCCTTAGTATACCCCAAACAGTTCCATTCCCCAAGAAAATGACCCCGAACCTCATCCATCATGTATGACTTGTGGGTTAGTGAACGAATTGACACTGGCAACGTGTCTTTCAAAGGAAACTGCGCAATTTCAAGTGGAGCGCATAGCATGCTCAGGATGTAGCACGTGGAAGACATTTATTGTAAATGGTCCTAACTCCCACTAAAGATGTGGGGTTGCCGATATTACCCTCAGCAGCAGAAACGAGGGAAGAGAGAATTAATGTTCACCCGCTGACACGTGGTGAGAAATATATGTATATATATATATATAGCTCTTTCCCGGAAAACAATCTTGGTATGTTAGAAGAATCCTGATTGATGGTGATTGATTATAAGATTGTATGCCTTTAAGGTCGATTTCTTTTGAAAAGAAAAAATGAAATAAGTTTTCAGCAATTTTGTAATTGTAGCAACCTGTCGATGACCTTTACTTTTGTCTTAAAAAGAAAGAGAAGTAGGGATGTCATGTAAGTATTCGTTCTTCACTGACTTGTAAACTTTATCCTATGTTTATTTTTATGTTTCCTGAAATGTGTGTGTGCAGTCCTTTTTTTTTACCTAACTCTTAATTGAAATTTAGCAAATATTACAGTAATAGTAAATGAATGGCAATACATGGTTTTGTGCAAACATTAATAGCATTTTTTCCTGTATTATTTAGATTGTAAATTTTGTGTGTTTGCTATAACATTTACTGTACATGAATGTATATATACATATTTGTTTGTATATGTATGCATATGTGTGTATTTGCATGTATATATATGAGTGTGTATATGTATAGATGTGTTTGTGTGTACGCATGCTTTACGTATTTGTATTTTGAAAATCTTATTATGATCATGTTTTCAAATCTTCCCCATTGTATAATTTTATTTAATGAATGTCTCCGTTTGCATGTAAACAATCTTGTAATTTGTACTGTAATCACTGTATTTACATCCATTCTTGTTTATTTTCCCTTTTGATTCCCATTTGTGCCTGTAACCTTCTATTTGAAACTTCCTACCACTATTGATTGAATATTGACTTACATTCGTAAGCCTTGTCTTATACTAATCGGCACAAAAAGAGTTACCCCCCCCCTCCCCAAAACCACCAGCATGCTCTTTAGTTTATAAAGTACAAGCTGGGAGCATCAAAAGGTATATTACACATGGAGAAATGCGGAGATATAAGTAAAAATTTTTAAGATCTGCTAGTTTCGAAAAGAAGATGAACTTCGAATTCATACATACGAAAAAATAAAAAGTAAGACATTGAACGACGGAATTAATGTAAGATAATGTATTTTTTAGTTTTTGAGAAAAATAATAATCGAAAATGCTCATAACAAAAAGAGATTATTAAGTTATTTCACTAAAAATAAATTATTTCAAAAAACTTTAAAAAGTTTTAAAAAATTTCGCATAGAAATTAAATGTTTAGGAGAATAAAAAAAATTCAATAGTATTTTGTGTGAATTCTTATGAATTTCTTTAGTTTAAATGTCATTACTCAAAAGAGTTTAGTTTTCAGCTTAAAAATCGCAGATCAAATAATTCAATGATCAGGGTTGATTTAAATATTTTAGAATTTTGAATAAAGAATCATACTTAACCCTTTACCTTTGACAACCTTTTGAGGGCCGCGGTACCCTAGTGGTCAAGGTATAGGATCGTGGCTGGTATGTTATGAATTCGAGCCCAGCACCACTAAAGACCCGCCTTATAGGGGAGTGATGCACGTTAAATCTGTCGATAGCCCAAACGTCCTCCCGTTGGTGTGGTAGTTAGGAGAGGGGTGCTAGCTCAGGTGTCCTCCTCATCACTTGACCATGGTTCAAAATTACGAGATCCGTCACCAAAAGCCCTCGTTTATCTAAAGAGTGCGACGTTAATATTCACTCCCTTGACAATCTTTTGAAATAAATCGTAATTTACGTAATTCTTAAAAATTGCATCCGCAGCTTGTTTTTATCATATGAATTTCTCTTTAAATATCGTATAAAATTTTTACTAATATTTTGTGGGAGTGAGAAGAGAGAGCATGAAAATTCTCCTAAGTATTTCCTTTTAGGGTTTGCAAAACCGGGATCTCGAAATCCCGGGATTTAATTTTTGCCTGAATTATGTTTTGAAATTTTATTATCATCAAAATTTTCTAAGAATTCTATTCTCAGAAAATTTATATAGAGAACTTCCACTTCCGAAACGAGACATAGCACAACATTCATTACTGTTCCCCAGTAATAAAAAAAATTGTGACTCGTTTGTCTGATGTTTATAATAAATTTTCATTTTTCTTTTCTGAATCATCAATCATGAATCATTTTCTGTATTATCCTGTTAAGTCTATTTAAAGATTTTGTTTTTAGATTTTTCTCTCTCTTTTTTTCAAGAGATAACTTTTTTTAGTAATATTATTGTGTTATTATAAATATATATTCTTATAAGTTGTTATTGTTGTTTGAAGTTCGAAAAGGTATTTCTTAAAAATTCTTTCTGAATATTTATTTGTGAATTAACTCAATTATAGGTGAGTTATTTCAATGTTTTCTTCTTTTTTAATCTAAAGAGTGATAAATTTAGTAATATTATTTTATTATTATCCTAAATATATTTTTGAATTAGATTGTATGTATTACTATTTAAATGTTGTTAAAAATATTTCGAAAAGATATTTTTTGAGAAATCTAAAAGAAAGAATTTTATTGAGCTGAGAAATATGTACAATGTATATTTATTATTATTATTCAGTTTAATATTGAAGTCTGTTTTTTGAGTATTTTTATTAGAGCTCATTTTAGTGTTTATTATGATTAATTTCTAGTGTTATGTGTTTTAATATGATTTAAAAAGATTAAAAAAAAAAGAAAAGTATATTTTTTTTGTGGGAGTTGGAAAAGTAAAAAAATTTGTTAGTTTAAATATTTATGTAAATCTATTCTATTTTTTGTACGTGCAGTGTACAGGTATATGTGAGTTTGTCCGAAAAAAAGTTCAGTTCAAACTTCATAATTTTAATTTTATTTTGAAAAATCTACTTCCATAAAAGGTTTTACTCCCCAAGCAATTATGAGAATTCTAAATATATTAAACATAAAAAAATACAGTGTATCAATGTAAATAAAATAGGGTTTTTTTATTCTGTTTTAAATTTACTATAAGATTTTGGAAAATGGGTCAATTTTTAATGAATTCAAATTTTACTATTTTTATTGAATTCAAATTGTACTATTTTTATTGAAATCATTATGTACTATTTTTTATTTGTTTTTTTATGATGAACTAAGTTTTGTTTTGATGTTTTTCAATAAATATAATAATATTAAACCAATTTTTTAATTATATTTTCAAATTTATTATGTAATTTAAACTACGCTAATGTGTAAGTATTTTTCATAAAAAGTCCAGTGATAATCCCAGGTTCCCGGGCTTTGGATAATGTTAAACAGAAGCTGCATTATTCACTTCATTTTCGTCGCCGGAATCTGCATCAACGTTATTTTTTTTTTTTTGAGCTTTGAACAAATTCCTAAATGTCTTTGTCTGAAATAATTGGGTTTTACACGCATTATAATCATCTTCTGCCACGGATTCTTTCGATGATACAGTAGAATAGTCCAATTTTACAGAAACTTTCTCAAACATTTTATTGTCTGATGTTTTCCGTATTTTGTTCATTCCCAGAAGGGAAATCTTTTCGTTTCAAGCGATTTTCGTTTTGTATATATATATATATATTTATAAATTAAGGATTACCTCACTTCCTTTCATTCATAAGATGATATATTTTGTTGAATATATGTTTACACTGTACAAATATCCAGAATAAAATCTTTTACTTTCGGGGTAATTTAAACATTAAATACTCCTTACATCTTTAACTGTACATAAAATTATAGAACAAAATACCATGTGAATATATTCTATATTATACTGGTGTAGAGTTTCCCGATTATACCTGCTTTGACATCTTAGAGACCGCGGTAGAGTAGTGGTTAAGGGAACGGACTTGTGGCCGATGTGTCATGAGTTCGAGTCTAGTACCACTGAAGACCCGCCGTGTAGGGAAATGATGCATGTTAAATCTGTTGGTGTGGTAGTTAACAGAGGAGGGTGCAAGCTCAGAAATCATTCTCGTCACTTGACCGTGGTTCAAAATTACGAGGTCCGTAGCCAAAGCCCTCGAGTAGCTGAATAGTGTACGACGTTAATATTCACTCACTCAACATCTTAGTAAGATACTTAAAAAATTTTGTAATTTATTTTAAAAATTAAATTTTTTTTCAAAATGTTATTCCCCCCCCCCCCAATTAATTAAGATATGTATAATCAAACCTTTAAAGTTCTCTAGTTCAAAAATTGATTTTAGTAACTAAAGAATTATGATTATACATTTACGGGAATACGTTCAAAAATAGTAAGGTGGTAATAATTCTAAAACTCTGTAAGATTTAGATGAACATTTCCTTTTTAAAGGTTGCTTACGATACACTTATTTTCTTTTCTAGAAGATGCATTTCCTTGGAATAGGAGAAAAAAGGGAAATGAAATGTTTAGAATAGATTTTAACAATGAAAAGAAAATGTGAATCAAATAAGTTAGCCAACTGCTTAAAAAATTACGATCGAAAGCATTTCAATAGTATGTTTACTCATTAGCTCCAAAGTTTTAAGCTTCAATAAATAACGAAAAATTGTTGTCTTGCAGTACCTAAAAGTCACGTTTTCGACTTATTTAAAATGTTAAATATATATCTTTTGAGTAATAAATTATGTATTAAAATCAAAATGGAACGAAGAACTGTCCTCTTATTTACCCTCGCAAAAGCTCTGTTTTTTTTCTTTCTTTCTTTAGTTTCGTAAATGTACAAAAAAAAAAAAAAAAATCCCCAACGTTATTAAACTTGAGAAATGGGGTTTTTTCTATGGGCCTCACATTTTTTAGAAAGACTTAAAACTCTAAAGTTGATATTAAATGATTATATTTCTTTCTTTTTATTATATTCATTGGCGTATTCCTTTTTCCAGCAATAAAAAATTCACGTGTACTTTTATCATAATGACAAATATTCTATAAATATTTCCTTCCAAGTGTTTTCTTGAGAGACTTACATTAACACTGATATTAAATATATCATGCAATTTGTGTGTGTGATACTATTGAAACCGCGATGATTACAAAATATTCTTGGCCATACCCAATAACGCATCTGTGTACAAAATTCACAGGATTTTCAATTGTGATTGATTCATTTTACCTCTCATACTGTACTTTTATATAAATTTCATTAAATATATAGATTCTCTTACTTTTGAATACCAGTATAGTTAAAAATCTAGAAAGTAGTTTAGATCCAAAGCATCGTAAGAGTATTCAACTGTATTAAATTTTTTTTGAAAAGATGAACCAGGAGGAATATTATTCTTGATTACAAGATATCAATCAATAATGTATGAAATTCGAGGTATATAACCTTTTGATAACCCAATATATATCTCTTAGCTTTTTTGTAATTAAAATAAAGTTTCAAAAATAAAAGGAACCAATATTGTGGCATGGAATCTTCATGAATAATTTTTCAGGGTAAATGAAAAAGAAGAGAAATCCTTAACTTATTCGCTATTCCTTTTAAAGTTTTTTTTAAAAAAGTTTATGAATAACGAAATCTGAAAAACATTCAAGGCTTTAAACATGAACATTCATCATAAAAACTGAAAAATTTATATGTGACTCAAAGAACATATAACGGTGATTACACACACACACACACACACACCACACACACACACACACCACACACACACACACACACACACACACCACACACACACACACACACACACACACACACACACACACACACACACACACACACACATATATATATATATATATATAATAAAATAATAAGAGACAAAATTGTACTTCCTACAAGGCTAAAAAGGAAAGAAATTAGATTTTAAGAGACATATTAAGAAAATAAATGGTGCAAAAGAATATTGTACTAAAATTGGATAAAGACAGACAAAACAGGAAACAGAGGTGTATAACTATTAAAATTGAAGGTACCAAAAGAGTCTTTTGGCTAAAATGGAGACCTTTTATGATTTCTAAGACATTCGCTGAATTAGGCCAGCGAAATTAGGGAAATATATGTAATAAATCAATGGAATGATGGATAGATTACATATTCTACAAATCAGAAGGTAATTCTGAAATAGAGAACCAAGAATATGAAACCTGTACATAGAAAAAATATCGATGAATTAAAGGGAAAACTATTATGTTTTTTTAAAGCAGGCACTGACTTAGGGAAGTGAAATAGAGTTAAGTATACTTTATAGGGTCCTAACATTCTTCAGCAGAAAATGTAAACATAATAGAGCAAGAAAAAGATGAAGAATATAAACCAAGATTTAAAATTCCTTAGCCTAAAATTTTCACGTGTAATCAAATAGTAAGCTATAACAAAGAAAAAACTACTTTGAATGAATGTTACATAAAATGGAAGTAGTAAAGTTAAAAAAAGCAAAAATAAATTCAAAAATTTACCTAAAATTTACAAAACATAAAATTAAAAAATAGAGCCAGGAAACTGTAGAAGATAATGTGCACTAAGTTTGAAATGATTTTCAATAGGATACAGCTATAGTTACGGCGCTGTCTCAATAACGTGCATATATGTTGCTTTTGAAAGCATCAAAATGGGGATTAGCGTCCATTTTTTGAATTTTGCACAATTATTATTGAACGATTATTACAATAATTGATTTCACCTATTAGCCACTTAAATGTTGTCATGGTGAAAAAAAGCTGTAAATCATACATTAAAAATCAAATGAATTAAAAATCTGTTTTATCATATCATAAGCGATTGCTTTATAAAGACCGAAAATCGCTTTTAAAGCAGAAATAACTTTTAAGCACTTGGTGATAATGGCTTTCCATCTCCAAAAATTCCCTAAATCCGAAATGTGTAGCAAAAATATATATTTGTTTTAGTGCCTATGTACGCTAAATTTTAAAGTTTTCCCATGTTGTAATTCTGTATATCTTAAAAATTATGGAATTGATATTAGCCTTAATTAAGTTTTTAAATAATATCCAGTTTCAAATAATTAAACATTTTACTGACCAATTGAAAAAATAACAAAAATTGAAAAATCTCGCAATTTAAGGTATACTTACGACGACTTTTTTAAAAAGAAAAATAGAGGTATGGAAAATTTTGTGGTTTTTATATTTATTTAGTACATTTTAAGAAAAAAAAATGCTAAAATTAAGAAGAGAAGAAGAAATTATTATTACTGAAATGGGAAAAAATTGGCAATGGGTAAAATTGCAAATTTTACCAAAAAATTGCATAAATGGGGTCCCCTCTGTACAAAAAGTTTATAATCAAATTCTCAAAGCTTGAATTTTAATTTGTTACTTTGGTATTCATTTTTGAAATGATTTTCAGGTTAAGAGATATTTTATTTTTTACAAAAACTATAGTGCACTTTTTATCTTAGTTATTATATGAAATTGCTTAAAAAACAGTGATTACATTTACATAAGGGACTGTAAGTTCTTTAATAAAACTGTGATTGATAAATTTGAAAGTTAAAACACTTCTACTATTACAAAGAACACACACACAAAATTTCAGCTAATTATTTTAAAAACTTTTTGAGCAATCGCTGTGCTCATTTGAGTTTTTCGAGAAAAGCACATTTCGAGTAAAACGCCATTTAAAGTTTGACACCTTGTTTAAAAGTATGCATTTGTTTTTACTAAAACACTTGTAGTGTTTGTTCTAGAGAATGGAAAATAAAAAACTTGGTATTTTTTCAAAGCTAATAAGACGATCTATAAAGTAAAATCATAAAAAAATTTGTCCATTTTTGAAAAAATTCGTGATTCTAGGGTAGTTGGATACCTTAAGAACGTTTAAAACATAATACTCTTTGAAATGTCTACCATTTTGGGTTCGGATATTACACGTGCTTACGGTTTTATTTTTGTCGTTTTACTGCAATTATTTTTAAGAATGTTTAGTTTAATCTAGCGTAAGTGCGCCCCCGAAAAAAAAGATAAAAGCATTCTTCTGCCGAAAGTTTATTATTAACTTACTTAACGGAAAAATGTAATCAAAGTCAATTTTCATCTTCTATGCAGAGTAAAAAAGGGGTTTCCATCTACTTAACTTATTATTTATGACATAAAAAAGGGGGAACGCTTGTTTTTCGAAGAAAAATCGCTTTGGAAAAAAAGTACTGAGTTAGGGAAAAAAACTTTTCCTTAAAAAATATTAATTGTGTATAACTTTCTTAGGCAAAAAAATTGATCAAAATGTGTAAATATTTAAAATTTGAAGCATTCAAAAAGCAATACAGATTTATTGATGCAAATTGAATTAAAACATTTAAGCATTGCCAAAAAATAATTGTACTAATAATCATTGAAGTAAGTTCAATGGGAATAAAGACCTCTGAATTTTATTTACAGAAAGTAATTTCATACTAAATCTCCTCTCCATTACGAGCAATTACAACGTATAGGAATATTTAAATCATCTTTAAACTAGTAACTATAAAAAGTATTATATTATTTCAACTGAAAGTGACCTGGAAGGTAAAAAATCAATTGTTTTTTGTTAATGATTTTGTTGTAGTTATGTTTTTCAACTATTTACTGATAACTATAACGAAAAATAGTCTGAAAATGTTTCTGAGTTTTTAATTTATTTTCAAAAGACCTCTATTAATTTATTTGCTCAAATTTTTATTTGGTCTCACAATTAGTGAGAAGTTTGTATTGCACATTTACTTCTCATCTTAGCGAAACAAAAAAAAAAAAATCGAATAACTTATTACTTTCTTAAATTCAAACGTTTCTTATCTTCTCAGATCAATTCAAGTAACTCCGGATCTTCTAAACGCGGAAACTCGTTTTTGTAAAAAAAAAAAAATGATAATGAGAATTTGTTTCGTTTCTGTAAGTTTATTTTCACTCTCTTTTTTTGAAAGTTATCTTGTTAAGAGAAACAGATTTGGAGTTGTTTCAAACGGCGTATCTCGATTTGGCTTTCTCAAACATTAAACTATCATTGCAGTGTGATCAGACACTTGACTTATTTTGACATGATACAACCCGAGTCCAAGATTTAGGAGTCATATTTTCATATGGTGTCAAGACGACACAATTTTAAGAATCATAAGCCTGGAAATTTCCATCTTCTTGAAGAGAGATAAATTTATGTTTAATGATAATCTATCTTCTCATTTATCAAAATTTAGCTCTATTCGACTTACCATAGATTAGATTTTAAGGATTTCCGACTTAGAGCATGCTTTCCATTATAAGCTCTCGCTAATAGAGTGATTAGTTTATAAATTTCTTCTAATTATAAAATCATTTAATAATTTAGGATGATCTTTCCTTTTTAAATTTTAAGAGTAGGATAAAGCAAGAAGTCTTTTTTTAAAAAAAAAATAATACTAGTACTGAAATAAAACAAATGAACAATCATGCACAACGAAAAAAAGAAAAGACAACATTCTGGAAGCTTCTAAAATAATGTAATAGTCTAACTTTGAATTCGAATCAAAGGGTTCTGATTGCAAGTAGTTATACAATCATCAACAGGCACCAAATAAATATACTGTACCACAGTGCAAATCTACTGCTCAAATAAATTTACTGAACTAAATCTACTAACCAATCTACTGAACTAAATCTACTAACCAATCTACTGAACTAAATCTACTAACCAACCTACTGAACTAAATCTACTAACCAATCTACTGTATACAGGAATTTCTTCGTACATGTTTAATAGCTTGGAACTTGTTATAAGTACTTGTTTTAGTAACTGCAACCATTTTATTGTTTATTCTTTCAAAATATGTTGATGATCAAAGACTCATTATTAAAAACTTTTTCTCAGATTTATTTTACTAATTAAAATAATATTTGATGATTAAAGTGATAGTCTTTTGTTTTTGTTTATATATTAAACTCTTTTATTTTTTATGACTTTCTTTTTCCGAAAACTATGAAAACTTCTTCATTATAAGTTGTTAGGAAAATCTTTATATTTAGATTTTTACATATCCGATAAATTTCATTATTTACACGAGAGCTAACATTATTAGCTAACGTATTTGTTTTCATGTTAAGGGGGGGGGGATAATAAGTAATTTTCTGAACAGAGAGTCTTCTGTTGCAATTTTTATGCTTCATATTAAATTTTAAAAAATTGATTAATTATTTTAATCAACATTCGTTTTTAAAATATTATTAAGAAATAAGTAAATAACTTCTTTTGGAAAATATTTAATAAATAGGTTAAATTTTCCAGGAATCTATCAGTAAGTAATCTACAGTTTATATAATACAAATAAGTTACACAAACTTCTTTCGAATTGTGAGTCTTACAGACAAATTTCGGAGGAAATTTGGAACGAAAGACAATTCGTATTAATGTCTAACTTGGAACGGTTACACAAAATTTTGGGTAATTTTACTAATTATGCTTAAATGAAGAACATTTCAGCAATTGTTCAGTCAAAATATATGCTTCTTGAGTTTCCTAAGCAAAAACAAAGAAAGGATTTAAACAACACTTTTAATATTATAAAGTGTTTCCTCTATTTACCTAAGATTTCAACTACACTGAAAGTTTAGATTGCGCGAACATCATGAAGATGCTAAGTAAATGAAATTAATTGTTTAAGACAAGAATTTTAAGTGGATACTAGATAAGGGGAGTCTAAACTTTCCAATAAACGAGTACACACAGGTTTACAGCTGTGATAAACGGGATAACCTGCACATTGTTTCCCTTAACATGCGAGCTTAACGGAATTTGTAGGAAAGAAAAAGGAGTTTCCTCACATATATTCTATGGCTACATTAAATGAAATTTATGTTGGTAACTTGTCATGCGGAGTTTGTATTTTAAAGGAATCTCGCTTTCATACCGAAGTGGTGCTTTGTCGTTACATCAGAGCTATGCAGAAATTAGGGTCGATTTCAGAAATATTTCCTGTTGGCTGGGTTTATTTAATTAAATTTTATTTAGCGAAATTACATTCACTTCAGATCTAACCAAATCCTGCTGTTTCATTTATTTTTGAGGTGATATCTTAGAATTTTTTCTGTTTCTTAAAACAAAAATTCTGACTCCAGGCAATAGCTTAAAAAGAAAACAGACAGGTTTTGGCTCGTAAAAATGAGATTTTTCTGTAATAATTCTAGTCACAAATAGAAAATGAAAATGCTTTCCTACTTGTTATAGAACTGAATAATGAGCACAACAGTTCACAAAACTTTTATTCTACATGCAATCAGAAGTGTTGTAGTTTGGTGCTAAGTAGTATCAATACATGCTGTTTTGATTTTTAAAAAAAATTATGATTGTGTAGGGGGACATTCGGAAAATTGTTTAGTAAAAATCAATACTCAAATATTTTTTCTTTTTTTAAATAGGCTCGTTTTATATATTGATGTTAACAACAATAATACCGTAAAACAAAAATGAACAGAAATAAAAAAAAGGATAGATTATTCTTCATCACCATAACCGGCAAGACAGCATCTCGTGAGCAAGAACCTTCTTCTGAAGTTTCCTCCACAGTGACTTCTCATTCCCTCTCGTTCTCCAAGTTTTCTCGTTTATAATCCCAAAGTCTGATTCTTCTGATTCTGTCCATCTCAGCCATGGTCTTCCATGCTTCCGAATCTCAGTGACTTTGAAATGCAGTTTCTTTTTGACAACATTATCATATGGCATTCGCATTATATGGACCATCCAATTCGTTTGATTTATTTTATGTATTTAATGATGTCAGGCTGTTCATAAATTCTATATAATTCAAAATTGTATCTTCTTCAGCTATTGTTTTCGCCTCCAAGTATACTTCGAAGTATTTTTCTCTCAAAAGATACCATTTGATTTTTTTTCCAGTTTTGTTATTGTCCAAGTCTCAGATGCATATGTCAGAACTGGTCTAAGAAGAGTTTTGTAAATTAAAAATTTTGTGTTTCTTGAAAGAAATTTAAATTTTAAAGACCTTCTCGGTCCATAAAAGCTTTATTTGCCAGGTATAATCGTTTCTGGATTTTATGAGGTATTCTGTTATTAGAGGTAATGATTGATTCTAAGTAGGTAAAACTTTTAACTGTTTCAAATTTATATATACGGTATTCAAGAATGTTAATTTATCGAACTGAAGCTGGATGAGGCCATCAAGCTAAAAACTTCCCATCTATGTTTCGAAAGGTTTAAAAAGTTCCACTAATAGTTAATAGCCCTCCAAAATTCTAAGTGTTATACTGAACATACTTACATGATTTGATCATTTCTTTCACTAAAATAAAATACAAAAGACATTAGGTAATCAATTATTTCATTAAAAATATATTTGATCCAATGATGAGACAAGTGAATTATCTCATACGATTGAATTTCTTAAGTTTTTATTTTGTACAAGTTGGTAATTGCATCATTTAATTCAATCCTGCAAAAATGAGCATTCAGGTATTTTATACATAAATTTTTAAGGTATATAGTTTTAAAACATTTTTCAGCTTAAAATTCAAGTTGAAAGATAATTTGAGATCTAAAAAACTTATGTTGCACAGGTAACGATCAAAGGTGAATTTAATATTATAGTCATCTGAATCCTAGCCCACGTATAATTTCATGCATTAACATTGCACTAAAGTTACCGAATATTGACTTCTTGGAATTCAGTGAAAAAGTCCCGAAAAAAAGTGAAAAAAGACACACTGGGCAATGCCAAATCTTCAAAGTTTTTTTGGTGCTTGATTTGTCAGTAAAAGTTCCAAAACAGTTCAATAAACAATCCCAGCTTTTTTATGATTTCCTAACTCTTCGAAAAAAGACTTTTGAATATCCAGATCACTGAAAGTATTGCTTACCGTTGGATAAAAAAAAGAACATGAAACTAAACAAGGAGCGCAACAGTTCCTAGAGGGCCAAAACCTACTGTGCGCATCTCAATTTTCGTGACCCTGGGCATTGAGGTGCATGAAGAGATGTTCTGGTACGGTGGTCACTCTGACGTGAAACCCTCAGTGTTTAGATTGGTACTCATTTATCGACCCACTGAAGGGATGGAAAGTTTTAAAAGTTACTGATTGAAGGATAACTAATCAATTGAATGATGCTAAACGTTGTTATTTATGAAATGCTATTATTTTTCGAGTGGATTGTATTTTAAACTTCTCAGAATATTTTGTGCAATTTTAACGATTACCGTAAAGGATATTTTCTGAAGAAATGTGTCATTGTGTTTTAAAGTTTAGTTTAGCTTAAATATAAAATAAGTCCAGAGAATTATTTGAATAATGCTTTAGTACTTGTTCAACTTACAAATCCTTAAAATGAAACATTTTTCATTGAATGTATTGAATCATAATTTACTAGTAAAAAGTTTTGATTCGTTGTTCACTAAAAGGAAGATATCTATGTATATTATGATATATATGTATTCAAGGAAAGGAAGATATATATGTATTCAAGGAAATAAAAAATAATAGAAAAGATAAGAAAAACTAATTTTTCAAGGAAACATAAAAGATTATGTGATATATATATATTTCTGTAATTCTTAGAAAACTTTAGAGGTTCATACATAAATTATACATTATTTTTTGTAGAGGATAAATAAGAAATATTCAATTCAGTAGAAGAATATTATTGCAAAATAAATTAATACAGTTTTACATTAAGATTATATAAATATATTACATTAATATAAAAAGATTAATAAATGCCGTTTAATCTTAACTATTCATTTGTATTTTCTGTTTTAAGTATTATTATTTTATTTTGATATTTTATATTCAAAAATTTAATTTTTATATTTTTAATTTGATATATTATACTTAAATTATTTTATATTATTATAATATTATTTTAATTTTTAATTATTTTATCTGCAATGATATATTAAAATTATTTCCAGATTTCAAAATAAAAGTAAATTAATTTCGATTTTTCTTTTAACATATCATATTTCCAATAAAAAATTTACTACTAAAAAAAGTTTAATCCTAATAAATGGTTTCTGAAAATAATTATATTAAGTATTACAGAAATGAAAGCTATTTTTATGTTGAAAGAGCATAAAAAATAAATTTAAAAATGTAAAATCCGTAGCATATTAGTTTGAAATTTTTGTCATTTTTTTTGGATGACTTTATTATAAAAGATCATTAACCTTATTAATTGAAGGAAATTAAAGTAAGCCTAGGATAAGAAAGAAAACAAATGAAAAACATGATATTACATGACATAATCTTTTATAAGAAAAAGGCTTACTCGGATTATTGCTTAAAAAATTGGATTTTTTTTATGAATTGACGACAGATATTTTAAGTAAAAAGCTTAACCGCTAAAGAAGAAATTAAAACACTTAAGCTTTCCTAAATTATTTAAACTTCAACAGCTTTATTTGACAAGTTAAAGGATTAATGACGTGGTTGAATCAGAATGCTATTCATTTAGAAACTTGATTTTTCAAGCATCTCCAAGCTGCGTAAAGAAGTAAAAAAAATTATTATCCAATTAGTGCTCAGTAGTAAAGTATATGTGATTAAAACATTAAAAAACCCTGTTCAATTAAGGTATTCGAGTACGTTCTGAACCAAATTTTTGAAAAAGCAGGTAAATAAACTATTTTTTTTAAAATTACCATTTAAAATTTTAATTAAAAATATTAAAATAATTATTTCCTACAAAAATTTCCTAGTAAAAACTCATGTTCTATCAAAAAATTAACGTAAAAAAAAAAAAAAAAAAATTTTAAAGCGTAAAACTGTGAAAAATTAGCGAATTCCTCCCGCAAAAAAAAAAAAAAAAAAATCATCGTTAAAACTAAGCAATTTAGAATGAGGTGTTTTACACCCTAATATAAGGTGAAATCTTCTTAAGACATTGAGCAAGAGTTTTTATGTGTTCAAATACTCTGAGTCGAAATAATATATAATACTCTGAGTCGAAATAACAACTTGTGATTTTCCGTAAAATTTCCAAACTCTCACATTAATTTTAAAATAATATGTATTTTAGAGGAAAGCAATTTTTTTAAAAAAAACTTTAATTTAAGCCCTGCAAAACAAATATGACAACAATTTTGATATATTTCTCAATTTAAGAGAAAGGTTTAGCTGTGACATTTGAAAAAATAAATGTATTTTTTTGTAGTTGCATTTAAATTAAAACACTTATTTTTATGACATATAAAATTTCCTTTCATTCAATGCATGTAATTACTGTACAAATAACAAATCTTAGCCGTAAAGAGACCCAAAATGTCGAATTTAAATATTTTCTCTCTCTCTGTTTATTTAATTTTAACCCATTAAAAATACACGTAATAAAAGTATTCTTGAAAATTGTACCATTTTCCTAGTTTTTTAAGATGACCTTTACATTTTTCTTGCTTACTAATTTTTAGATAGAATTAGTTTGAGACAGATTTAATGTGGAGATTCGTAGTAAGAAATACATACTATACACTAATACATCGAGTACTTATGTTGCATTGAGAGTGGTGGCCTAGTCCAGGTGTCGTCCTCGTTATTTAACCATATAGTTCCTGTTTACGAGGTCCTTTGCCTATAGCCCTTATGTTGCTTCGTAGTGAGAAGTTAATAAATAATCAAACAGTCCTTTGTTATATTTAGATACTGCGCAAGAATTAGAAAAATTCAAATCCGAATTATTTCACAATTTTAATTTTAATTTGAACGAATAAAGGAATAGACCATTGCAAACCTGATTTATGTATTACGGATTTCTGAGGTAAATTACATACAATTTTCTACAGTGCAATAAAAAGCATATATTTATCTCCCATTTGCTATTTATTAAAAAATTTTCAAGCATGTTTTTCAGATATACGATTTCATATATGTTCTAAAAGAAGTCACAATGCACTCATTATTAGGATGTTCTGTTATCAAGGATATCTTTGATCCTTGATAACTAAACGTAAGAGCCATTGATATTTTTTAAGTACCGTATTTACTCGAATCTAAGCCTCACTATTTTTCCAGTGTTAATTTCTACTGAAAATTGGGTGCGGCTTAGAATTTAAGGCAAAACATTTATTGAATGAGGGAAATTGAGTTTGTACCCCTTTCAAAAGAAAAAAATTAGCTGTCCATTCTGTCCACTTGCATCGATGCAATTTCCGTAATTTATCTAAAGTATTCAGTCTATCCTTAACACCTTTGTCTGCTTGTATTTAGGAAATTTTCTTGTATAAGCTTCCTTTAAATAAAATATATCGGTAATAGCATCAAGACGAGTTCATTATGACGTAAATATGAAAAGGTAAGCAATTGGAAACAGAGCAGCGGCCTCTGAAAATTTGACACAGATGAAACAAATATAATAAGGTGGCGTAATCAAAATATAATTTTTGCTTGTAAATGTTTAATTGACTTTAGTAATTCTTTTATATTCTTATATGACACATTCCTTAAAAAATGCATTGGATGCCACGGAAGATGACATCGAATGGGAAAACGGTGATGCCGACACCAATTCCGAAGTCAGATTTCGACACTGGGAGTGTGACACATTATTTTCGAAACTTGATGCTGACGATTAGAGTAATTATAGGTTCATGCATGTATTTGAAAGATTTTAATAGAGTTAAATAAGTTAATTATTAGCTTCTTATTGCTTCTCGTTAAAATTTTTTTTAAAAATTGCGTAAGTATCGGGTATTGATGAGCGTCTTACACAAGTTTATATTTTTCTCAAAAACGTGTAGAGAATTTTGAATGCGGCTTAGAATCGATGGTGGATTAGATTCAAGTAAATACGGTATGTTATAATACAAAAGAAAATCATGAAATACATTTAGGATATTCAGAACATGTTTTAAAATATTAATCTTTTAATGAACAACTAAATTTTATAATAAATTTACTTATTTACATCTATTAGCTGTTAATAAGTAAATTTACTAGAAATTTTCAGTTGTTCAGTTTTCATGAAAAATCATACTAATTTAAGTTAATATAAATATTCATATTATAGTCATTCGATGTTAGTATTGAGTATTGTTATTTACATAAATCAGTATGCAAACAATTCATAAAATTATGAATTCTAGAGAAGAGAGAGAGAGAGAGAGAGACCAGATAAAGTTATAACTAGAGCTAATTCGAAAGTAGATCTAAAGCTAATAAAATATAATTGAAACAGATTTAAGCACATTCTTTGACGAAAAAAAAACTTTTTCAAAGCGTCTGTAACAGAAGTTTTAACTGAAGAATATCCACGCGTGTGAGAAGGGGGCATACATAAAATTATCCATATGCAAACGTACATGATTCATGGCAGTAATAATTTTTTTGATTTAACTATGATTTCGGAAAGAAAAGGAATTTATTCTTTTTTAAGAATTCGCTAGATTCCACTAAAGTAGCGCGCATTATATTCGAAGAACACTTGATTCTAAACTTCAGTTTTTCTGTCTTTTTTCGGGAATCGAAAATAAAATGTAATGTTCTTCATTTTTCACGTTTCAGTGAATCGTATATGCCTTAAAAAGGAAATTTTTGGAACATTTTTTTCTGAAACTTTTGTGTGGAACACATGTTCTTAAATATTTTCAGTAAAAGACAAAATCGTGAACAAAAAAATAGCAAGAGATAATTCTCTTCCTGCATGACCTCTCTCAAATTATTTTCATCTCAAGTTTGTACCTGATGCTCAGAAAAAAATTATCCAGAGTCTTAAATTTTAAGAATATGTTTAATTGCTTTACCTTACGGTTTTTGTAAAAATAAAGAATACTAACAAACTTAATTAAGATGTAGATAAAAACAAAATAACTAGACTTTCCTGGTTAAAAGAATAGAAGTTTCTCATGGAATGATTTTAACAAACTTAACCCTGTAATTAAATCTGTAGAATGTTAGAGATATCAAGATAGCTTACGGAAATCATTTATCGAGATCAGATGTTTCTTCTGTGCCTGAATGTCCTCACAACAAGCAAAATGTTACTGCTAAGAGACAATAGATTTTCAAATTAATGACAATTAATGAACGGATGAATTTGAAGATATTTTCACTTCTCTCACTTTTAGGAAACTGTTTCTATCATTCAAGGAACAAATTTGCAAAATAATCAAGATACTTTAGCTCAAGTTAAAAAAATATTACGAAAACACTAACTTACTTATTTGGTGTTTTTTAAGAGTTAAAAGAGTTGAATGTAATCAAGTACTGATAGAAAATTTAACAGGCTCTAATCTCAAGAATTTGTTATTTCTCACAAATATTTTTCATTGAGCAGACCTCTAAAATGCAAAGATCAAAATATATAACATAAAATGTTGATACATTTCGATGCAAATTTCATTCAAGGTTTGTTGAATTTTATAAAAATTAAATCAACATGCTAAGGATTTATACGATTTAGGAAAGTTAATACATCCTTCATTTGTTTTAATTTTATTCTAAAAGTTTGAAGTATTTGCAAGTAAAATAAAGCACAGTTTCACTGTTTGCACAGTGAAATAAATATTATAAATTCATATAATGTTTAAATACTAGTTTTAACGAAGTAATGTTAAAAAAGTAAAAAAGAAATACTCAATAAATTTTGAACTTTTTTTAATAATAACGAATTGTAATCGATATTAATACATAATCGATGTTGTAATTTTGTTGATTACTTGTTGAATTTTAATAATTTGAATGTAAGTCAAATAAGAGCTGTATTTTAAAAATTAATTCTTAAGAATGCTTTTAAATTTAGTTATTATATATATACTCATTATTTAACTATTAGATTTTTTAAATCATTTAATATTCGACCATTAATTTATATCGGAAAGAAAAAGGAATATTTTTTAAATCTTTATTTATGTATAAATTAATTAGAAACTATACGTAAAATAGCTATTTCTGTACTATTTTTATGTATTTTTTTCTGAAAGATATAAACCAACTTTTGCAAAAGGTAAAGCAAAACAGATAATTTTTTATTAACATTTAATTGATCTTTCGTGAGTCATTTGAGAAAACATTTAACAAACATTGCTTACAAAATGTTCCATTGATGTTCCAAAAAGTTCCAATGTTTTTGCAATTTAAACAAATAAAATAAATCTTTCTACCATTTTCAAAAATTAAATATTTTTTTCAGCAGTTATTACTTGAAAAACCGCGAAAGCACTCGTTTCTTCAATTATTTTATAATAGAAAACAATTTTATTTTCTAAGAACAGTTCATACATATATGGAATATTTTAAAAATCTAGTTGAACTCGAAAGAAAGTCATTCTATTAATTAAAACATAATTTTGTTTTTCTTCTACTATGCACTCCATAGGTTTCTATTTAATTCACAATTATTACAGTTTTTATGCTATTCTAAATTAATTAGTCATTAAAGGAAGGATTACAGAAATTAATATAAAAGTTAAAATGAGAAAACGCACTGTTTGCATATCTTTTATTCTACAATAAGAATTAGCTAAACATTTGTTCTTTTTTAAACGGAAACAACAATTTTAAATAAAAAAAATTATTTAGTAATTTTTAATTTTAATTTAGATGCAACTATACAAAATTATTGTGTAAGCCAATTTTTTTTTAAACCTTAAGGAAAAATTTCAAGCTTTTTTTATAGCATTAACTTCCAGTGAAACAAGCAAATAATTTTATTCAGAGAAGAAAATTACAGCAGTACAAATAATTATTTTGGTGTAAAAAAAAAATTTTTTTTTGAACTTTTTCAACATAATTCTTACGTAACAAAAAAAAAAAAAAAAAAAAAAAAAAAAAAAAGCAGTAAAAATATTTCTTTTAAATAATTTATTTTCACATTATTGGTTGATCTCTTTATTTCTATATTTGAATTCTATAACAGAAGCGAAAAGTAAGGTATGTAATTTAAAGTCAATCCCGACAAATTGATATAATGGATGCTGTTGAAGTGTTTATAAAAGCAATTGACGCCTTAGCAATTTTTAATAAGTGTGTTTGCATATTTCATTATTTTGATTTTTTCTACGTATTCTATTTTTATCCTGCGTAGGGCAATCGGGAGTTCAAACCTCCTTTCCGTGTTTGATTCCTTACACAGTCTTGAGAAGAAAATTTGATTCTTTTTCCAAGTGGCTGAACTATAATTTCCATCTGATAACATGATTCATTTTTTTCTTTCTTTCGTTTTTTGTACTTTCTTTTTTCTTTGAAAGCGGATAGTTGTTCTTTGCAGAGCAGAGAGGGCTCCAACTTAGGAAGATTTAATATTTCATTGTTTAAGCCTTTTTATAACAGTTTTTAGAATTGGGTTTTAGAAAAAATGTTTTAGAATACACGTTTAAGTTAAGATATATTTTTCAATCAAAATATACAAAGTATTTTTTTGTACTGGAAAATCTATTGATTATAATTTTTCATGGATGATATATGCCCGAAAATTTTTGTCTATTTGTATGAAAAATTTGTGCCAAGAGTTGCCCCTTTTTGAATAGATCTTTTAACTTATTGTTTATTTTTATTTATAATAATCTATCAGAATTAAAATAAAAATAATATTTTAGTATTTATTTTATTTTCATTAAATTTTATTTTTTGATTAAATGTTTGCTTTCTTTTTATTGTGGTTTATTATGTGGATAAAGAACCTAAAAACGAAAGGAAGAATGATATTGTCTTCAAAGAGAATTTTTTCCAGGACTTAAATTCAAAACCCCTAACAAGAACAGCGCCCACCACGAGTTGCACTCTTAATCACTCGACTGTGTTCATTTGATATTGGGGAAGTTCTTGCTGAAGTGTGATGCGGTTTCATTCTGATATTATCATAGAGAAATTTTAAGACTGAGCTTGCAATACATTCTTCAGGGTAAGAATATTGTTTTCATTCTAGTAGTTATAACCCTTTATATATATATATACAGAGAGAGAGAGAGTTCATGTACGTCAATAATTCTCATTTCCACAAAATAAAGATTTGTGTTTGTCGTGTTCAAGCCTGTGTTTTTATAGGAGAAAGAAAGTAGAATGGAAAATTATGACGCCTAAAACACAAGCTTGAAGTTTTGCTTAGCATATACAGAATACATCTTAACAAGCAGGGAATGTGTTGAATTGTTTTTTCTTTGCACCAAATGTTGTACAACTGTACGTGTAAGATTTCTGAAAAATAAAGTTATTTTTTAAATTTTACACTAAAGGTTTTATAAATTAAACACGTGACACATCCTTCAACAAATCAATATATTTGTCAGGAACCGTAAAAGAATAATTATAATATTTTTACGCCAAGTTTTTTTAAATATCCCAAAATTTATTGTTTGCAATAGGTAAGGAAAACTGAGTTTAACGCCCTTTTTTTGACGCACTGAGTTTAATGCAATATTTTATGTTGATTAATTCTTACACACGAATATATTAATGTGATTTTATTGAATTAGAAGTCTTCTAAGACAAGTTCATGGGAAAAAAGAAAGTTGTTAAAGAAAAGGAGCATAACTTTCTTTCAAATTAAGATTGTTAAGTAAAATTAAGTGAATTACAAAGAGTTGTATCATGTATGTTATACAACTCTACATGTAATAGAAAAGTAATAAGACTTATTGTTTATCTAAACGATAACAATTATTCAATTTAGTTAGCTAATTAGTATAGTTAGTTAGTCTTAATATTGTAGCATTTTATCACAGTTATATTCGTATAGTCAATTTGTATTAGTATTGTCAGTTAATTAGTAGTAAGTCTATCAAGGCAGAAATATAAATTTTATTCAAAAATTGTTGAATTAAATAATTTACTATTGCTCAAATATCTAAAACTGTAAGAGTATGACATTAGATTAAAATGTAACGTAATTTCTCGAAAAAATGTGTTCCTTTCTCATTTATTTAGTGAAAGAAATTTAAGCTTCTTTTCCTTTTATAACATTATGTAAGGATAAAAATTTACCTGTCCATACAAACATTTCTTTTCATTACTTCATCCTAGAGATAAGAGTTTAAAAAAGACTGAAAGTTATTATGAAACTTATTGTCCTAAAACTAAATCGAATGGAGATTTTTCTTAAATATATTCATCGTATACTCGAACCTTTAGAGCAACGAAAACAAGCTGTTTTTGACCCTATATTTTAATTTGAACATGCTCCAAATTTTAAGAATATACTTCATAATTTTATTAAGCGAAAAATTGCTTTAAAAATATACCAGATAGTAAACTAATTTGTTTTTTTAATATTCCAAGTTAATGAGTAAAAAAACATTTTCCTCTATACATTTGTCATCTACGAACTTTGTCTTCAAATTTAAATACATAAAAATTTCCTTTCAATTTACGCACCTATTTTTACAATTTTATTTTTAAAAAATTGTTTATTTCATAGAACACCCAATTAACTCTGTTGTAAAATGGCTCATCCTAATCCTCACTCCTACTTTTTTAACCCCCTCCCTCCACAAAAATCAAGAAATAAACAAGCGTCATTATTTCTAACCATTTCATCTAAGCAATGGGCGTGGGTTTCTGCCAATGACGTCACAAACGTCCAATGGCACCAACAAATCTCGGTATAAAGAGCCTTCGCTTTCGAGTCTCAGAAAAGTTCTTCTGCGCAGATCTCCGAAGTCTCTAATAAGCTTCAAGGGAACGGGCCCGCACACTCGGAGTCGAGATTCCTTTGCAATTTCCCGAAGATTTCACTCTCCTGGTCTCCACTGCTCGTTTCCAGCTCTAGCTCTCAGCTTTCTCGACATGGTCCGGTTTCATTTGTTGAGCCTTCTTCTGGCCATCTCTTTGATTCTGCTGTCGAATTTTAGCCAAACAGAAGTTCAGGCGGCAATTCCAATCAACAGGCGTCTTCTGGACGCGACAGTTAGTACATTTATTCATGAGATAATTAATCTCTAGAAGTGAAACAGTCTTTGTTCACTGCATAGATTTTATCCCATTAGAGGATATATGCTTCTTTTCCAAGATTTCGTTCCTATTATTTCTGTTGTTTTTATTTTAAAATGAAAATTTATTTTATTTCTTCTACAAAAAAGTTATCTTATTTTTTTCTTTATGAATTTATTATTTTTTGTTTTATCCTGTTCGATTTTTGTTCAGTTGTATCCTAGTAAAGTGATTTTGTTTCATAATGAGATTTGTATTCTTTATTCTTTTGATTTTTCCTTTAAGTTTTTGCATTATTTGCTCTATATCTTATTGTATAAAAAGTTGTAATTTGTACGTAAATTGCTAAAAAGTTCTTTTTTAATATTTGTGTACATATTGATCAAAACTATAATTTTTCATTCAGAATAGATTTTAATTATAACTTAACGTGCTCAGTTCATAAAAAATTCTTATTTGAATTAGAAATTTTTTATTATTCATATTTGAGTTTAAAATTCGTTATATTTCTTATTTTTTGAGTCGTAAATACAATATTTAATAAAACTTATCTATTATTTTTACTCGTGAGAAAAAATATTTTTAAGATAAATTATAGTCCTATAATATCATAGTAAAAGAAACTTTAAACTTACAATGTTTTGAGCTGTTCTTTTTCATCAACTGTATTTAGTTCATTTCAATTAAATTAATTAATTTTTTTCATGCAATCGTTATGATTTTTAGGAACAATCAGCTACGCGATTAAAATTATTAGCTCACATTTAGTGGACGGTGTATGAAACATTATTTTCTCTTTTAATAGTGAATTTTAAGTGCGTACGAAATAACTATAACTAGATGCAGAAATATTTAATATTTAAATATTTATATATGATGTATCTTAAATTATTTTAAAGATTTTTCTTTATACTTCTCTTTCTACTTTTAATTCAGGAATGAATGATTAGTATTTTTATAAAATGAAAAGAACATACATTTTACTTGATATGTTTTAACTGTTATTTAAAAATATCATGGAATATCTGAGAAAACGCTAGGTATCTAAAAGTAGAATTAGTTTCAGAAATGAAATAGGTAATTATCACTATAAAATCTTGATGAAGATTTGAAAAGTATTTTAAAATATTACTTCTAATTTTAAGAAAAATGGAAATTTCCTCCCTTTGAATTCCTCGTTGTCATTTATAAGAGTAAGAGTCATGCTTGCTTGATTTGGCTTTTGATCAATATCATTTGTTTTTTAAATATTTAACACGTATAAGACTATTTTATAAACACTAGTTCAAATTAAATGATCTAATAATGAAATTAAAGTGAAAAACTGATTGTTATTAATAGGGTTTAAGAGACTTTGCTTTTTAAGAATATTTCCGTATTTATGTATAAAAAAATTGTTGAGAGAGAGAGAAAAAAGTGAGTTTTATAAAAACTTCAGCCTTATTTATGACAATTGTATGATGCATGAAAATTAATTCTTCAAAAATCTGTATTTAATTTTTATTCAAGCGTACGTTTTTCTACTATCCCAATGGTTAAATGTTGATATGTTTTGAAGCCCTATAAGCATTTCTTAAAATTAATATAAAAATTTATCTGAAAATGATTATTTGACGTAGACATTAATGAAGTTAAGCATACGGTATTAATAGAAATGTTAATTTTTCTAGTTTGTATGGACTCGAAAGCTTTTAGATTAACAAAAATTGACTTTAATGCATCTCATGAAAATTTATTACCATGAATTATTATTATTATTTTTTTTTTTTGAGATTTATGAAACAAAATAATTTGGAAGATCAAAATTTATAAATGAAATTTTACTTTTAGGTCTGATTAACTCTAATTCTTAATAAACTTTCTTTCTTTTATCATTTGAATGCTCTTGTTTTAGGTTTGTATAACAATAAATAATAAAAATTTTAATTATTTTTAAAATATGAATAAATTTTTGTTTTGAAAATCCAATAAGTAAGAAAAGTATTAGCAAAAAAGTAAACGCATTACATAAATGGGCGTACTAATTTATGCTTTAGAAATTGATCGAAAGTAGCTTGACAAACATTTTTAACTGTCTAAATAGTATTTATGGATCAGTAATATGTCCAAGTTTTTTATTTCACACATTTTTATTCCCAAAAACTGGCTCTTTCAATACAATGAATCTTTGTATACTTTATTAAAGATACATATTTAAATGTGTATTCATGAAATAGTATTTAGTAGTTTAAATTTAATTGAAGTTATCTGGATGAAATTCTTATTACTCAATGGGATCATTCTTCGATTCATTGTTATTATTATTTTTTTGTTTCTGAATTTATTTACAAATTTTTATTTAATACTGAATTAAATAAAAATTTTCCTTTGTTTCTGCCATATAAAAATTTCAAAATATTAGTCGTTTTTCAAAATTTATTTATAAAAGAAGCTATGATAAATATATTTGAATTTTTATAATGAATATTTAATTACTTTTTTAACTTCTAAATGAACTATTATTATCTTTTAGATGAGACTTTTTCTGTAAGCAGAAAGGCATAATATGGTTGTCCAAAAGCTGAAAATATTTGAAAAAGAAAAGATTCATATTTATCTTAAAAGGTTTTTCAAAAAAGGAGAGAAAAAAAAAGCAATCTTTTTGCTACTTAAAGAAATTTATATTTTTCATGTAATAACAATAGGGATTTTTATTTTGTATTTCCTATTTTTTAAATCCTTATTTGATCCCTATTGTTAAGAATAAGAATATTTTAAATACTGAATTACGAATTTTGGTTTCTTTCTTTATGTTGATTTCTTTTATAAATATTTTAGATGCATTTTTAGCGGAATGACGGTAAAAACTTTTATTCGCCATATTCACATCAAATTATATTTTCCGCTATTCATTACAGAAATTACAAAATTATCAATAATTGTATCAGATAAAGTATTTTGAAAATGCTGCCTTGTAGACTTTATTCTTAAAGCTATAGGAGAAGCATTTATTCTCATTTATTATTCCACGAAGAGGGATTTTGAAAGAAATTAGAAGCATGCTTCATATATATGTATATAGGAGATGATCATCAGTGTTATTTGAAAATTTCCTTTTAGACTTTATTCTTAAAGCTATAGGAGAAGCATTTATTCTCATTTATTATTCCACGAAGAGGGATTTTGAAAGAAATTAGAAGCATGCTTCATATATATGTATATAGGAGATGATCATCAGTGTTATTTGAAAATTTCCTTTTAGTATGAATAATACTATTTTCGGTAGCATCTTCTTCCTATCATAAATTTAAATACTTATTTTCCAATTTTCTTTCATTAAATAATTTACATTTTTTCTATGAATAATTTCATTATTATTTTCTGGGAAGTTTAATCCATTCTTTTGAATGAAACTCATTGAGAAAAGTCACACTCAATCCACAACGTAGTTTTTGAAAAAGAGTCAGCTCGATTAAAGGGAAACTAATCTGTAAAATAGAAAAATGGAATGAATTTTGAATTTATCAAACTATTTCTAGAAAATTTATTAACTAACTAAATATTGTAAAAACTATAATATTCAGATATATATATATATATATAGGATAGAAAATAAGGTGTGTATTTAGATTATTTACATTCAGTTATTAACTAATTTTTACGAAGCTATTTAATATCAAAATGAATAATTTAAACCAGATTAGAGCTTCAAAATCTAAACTACGTTTTTAATCCTTTATAAATTAAAAACTATTCTAAGAAGTTTTGATTCTAATTTTTATTAGAATAAATGAAAAAAAGATTTATCAATCAAAAAAATCACAAAAACCCTCATTTTTTAAAACATAAATTATATGTTTAGAACACTTACGTCATTCATGAATTAGATATTTGATTCTATCACGGTATCACTTCTTGGTAAAAAATGGTATTATTGTTCGGATATCTTTTGATATCCTCCAGTATAGGGAAGGCTTTTTCTGGAAAGGATTTAGTCAATCGAAATAAATGATAACTGAAATGAGCAGAGTCATTAGTCAATAAGTAAGATGAATGGGAACTTTGATCAAATATCTTATCATCTTTCGTTCGGTGAAGTTAGAGGTGTAAGCAAATCTACTTTCTTTCTCCATTTTGGAAGATCAATAACTTTGAAATATATGAACGCAATATACAGCTAAGTAATGACAAAATTTAATAAATAATTTTAATTACAATATGAAATGGATACAATGAAATAGTAAAGAAAATATATTTCTGATAAGAATATAAACCATTAAAGCAGTTTTCTTTGAAAGGGGTGTAAGTCCATTTTTAAAGAAAAGTTAGTTTATGATAACATTGAATGCAATCTGCTATGATTTTTTTTATCAATAAATAGTTCCGCCAAAAATCCTTCAAAAATTTCAGCATTTTGTCAATATAAATTGACGTAGTTAATGAAATTATAAATATAATTACTTTGAAAGTGGTGTTAAATCCCCTTTCCGCAAGGACATAATAGTTAGTTTAAAAATTATACTACATAAATATACTAAAATAATACTAAATTATGGATCTATTACCTTACATTCCTCCATACATCATGACTACTTTCAACAACTTTCTTATAATGAAAAAAATTGAAAACTGAACATATTAATATAAAGTTGTAATTACTGTAGTTTACATATAAATGGCCTTACCTAAACAAATATTAAAATAAAGCCTTTTTGTTTTATTTTTTTTTTTTACACATTTAATAAAATATTCATAAAATAATTAGTTTCATTCGATTAAAATCCCATATTTAATATTTCATCAATGTATGTCTTTCATATTTTGTTGACTTTGAAAGTGGCGTAAGTCCGTTTGAGATCACCAAAAGTATAAATTTCTTTTAACTAATATTTTAAAAACGATCCCGTAATAAAATTAAATCAATTTAATATTTAAAAAAAAGCATAATATGAGCATATGAACATATACCAACATTTTTGAAACCATTCAAATACAAACCCTTAAATATCTCCATATACCGTAAAATCCGGCGTATAACGTCACCGCCGTATAACGCGCGCTCCCTTTTTTACGAAGAAACTTGAAATGTACGTAGGCAATGCTTGTATGTTTTGAAGTCCTTTTTTCGAGGTATTATTGAAGGCTTTTGAAAAAATAGTATATTTCTGAAAATATAACCTTTTTTAAGTTCATAAGAAATGTCATTTCTCTAAAAAAAAACCAGTATATTGAAAAATGTAAAGTCTAGTTTTTTTTTCAATGATCATCTTTTTTCATTTTTCAAGCTCTCATTTTTATACCCGGCGTATAACGCGTACCCGTAAATTTCGATCTTATTTTTTGTGTTAAAAGTCCGCGTTATACGTTGGATTTTACATTAATATAAAATGGACTTTCACCACTTTCAAAGAAAACGGCTCAAATGATGTAACAATTTCAAAAGTTCAAGAACTACAAAAAACTTGTTGATTCACGGCATCTATAAATTGACTTTTAGCGATAAAATTGGAGGTTATTTTGTTCATTTTAACTCTAATATTATTCCATAATCAATGCAATTAATATATTTCATAAATTAAGATACACGTATTTTATATAAGAAATAGCTTTTAGACGAAGATTGTATGAAATTCCTATTTCTTAATAACAATCCCTTACATTTATCATTTTTGAAATCAATGAAGCAAATTTAATTTAAATTATTTAGTTTTATGCAAAAATGTCAGCATTAAAATTATCAAAGCTTTTGTTAGGTCTTTACAGAGTTGAGCATATTTTTTGTTCTATAATTATTTATAAAAACGATTTCTTCATCTGCAACAGTTTAATAATTTGAACTGGACTTCAGAGTTTCCAGTTAATATGCTTTAATTACCAGTAAAAATCTTTGGATTTTCTTATTTAAACACTGGTATATAGTCCCTTTTTTTATACAACTAATTAATCTTATATTTGATATTTCAACTTAGACGCTTCATTATTAGAACGATCAGCATGATTCATTTATTGCTTAGTTTCTAGAATAGTGCCATAATATGAGAAATATTTTACTTTCAGCCTAATTTTATTACTTTTTCAGTTAATATAGTTTCTTCACCATTATTTGATTGCAGTATGAATACTTCTACTAATAAAGTATACTTTTGTGCCTATAATTATCCTAAAATTATCTTAGGAAACTGATTAATTCTTCGAAGTTCAGAAAAATTCGTTACATTATTTTTATATATTAATATTTTCAAAGTAACTAAAAAAAAACTTTTTATAATTAATTTTTAATAAAAGATAATGCGTAATACCAGAACATTAATCTTTTGTTTGATTCTTTTTAAATACATCTTTGTAGCAAAAAGGGGAGAAAGTGAGAGAGAGAGAGACTGTATGCTAAATAATAAATATTCGAAAACAAAGTCATATATATATTATCAAAATATATTATTTTAACTTTTCCACAACTTATTTTAAATTGAACAACAAAAAATAGTTCTCTTTTTTTTAAAATTTAATATTTCTTTTTTACCATCATTTAAAAATATTTAACCAGAATTTCATCTAATATAAGATTCATAAAGATACTACTATTAATTTAATGGATAACTAGGTGATTTTTAAGAAGAAATTTTGATTGCTTTCGCAAATAACTTCTAAAATCAATAACAAACTATATCATTCACAATTAATTCCTTTCTTTTAGTTGCCTTTTTCCATAATGAATACTTTTTGAAAGTTTCAGATTAGCTGGAAAGATTTTCCTCTTAGATTCAAATCCTGATATTTTCTATTCGTCTCTGAATAGCTCTTTTACTCGGTTTTGAAAATGTTATATAAAATAATATATGCTTGGTATATAGGGATGCTGAAACTAAATTTTATAAAATGTACATGGTCTACGAATGAAATAATATTCTATAACTGTTTCTTTTTAAGAAAATGAACTTGAAATTTTAATTCAAATCTTGATAAAGTATCGTGCAAAGCATTATTTTAAAAATTGACAAAAAACAATGGTCGTAAATACAAGTTTTAGTTTCTTAAAGCGAGTGAATTTATGGTTTTCCTGCATACATTTGAAAATTTTGATTTTAATATTTCTCGTTCTAATTGTTCTGCAGTACTTTTTTTGAAACAATTATTTCTTAACTCTTGAATCACATTTCAGACTTCTTGAAGAATATTTTTATTTTATATAGTTTCAATCAATTAATGCCTTACAATCTAAAAGCCCTAAGAGTACAAAGAAAATCAGATGTGCTTAAAAGTATTAAGCAAATTTCATTAGAGATCAAATAAATAAATATTAAAATAATTTAATCATAAAATTACCCAAAATTAATTTAAAAATCAAAGAGTCATATCCTCTGAATTGTAACTAAGTGGTACTAGGTATTTTTTATCACTTTCCGTTTTAATCATTTCTAATCATGCAATGTAAATTAAATTTACCGGGCATGTCTCAGAGTATTATTTAGTTGACCTTTTCTTGACAGATTGTTCACCTTATGCCTATGCATATATGCACAATGTAATAGGCTTAAATATTTGATCAAATGCAATATTATTAGTAAAATCATCAATCTATTCTTTAAAGTGAACTTATAGAACCCAGAATGTATTTTATTCACAAATATTTGAGAGATACACATCTTATGCTGAGAAAAGACTGTTTTATATTTCATTTCTTGCTTCACCATGCTTAGAAAATAACATATCAAACTGTTATTAAGTATTATTGAAGCAAAATTTCCCTTTTTCAGAACAGAATTTTAAAAAGCACTTAAAATTAAACTGTTTTTCGACTCGAGTAACATCTTACTTAGGAAATTAAGTATAAACAAATCAACGCTATAAATGATACCAGTTTTTAAGATAATATTTAAAGATATAAGACATCGTTCCATTTGCGTCCGAAATACGTTGAAACACTTTACTCACTCTTAAGATAAATGATCAATTCTTTACAGCGATTTCATTATTTGTTTTTGTTATCCGAGCTCTACGTGTTCACTAACAAAAACAAATTTTAAATTACTATTTACGACATTCATCTGTGGATTCCAATTAATTTAAGAAGATCCTCCCTTGTCTGTTTTTGGCCGGGTAATTTCATGATTAGAATAAGAGCACTGTCTTCATTTCCTGCTACGCTTCCTGAGATTGATGAACTTTTCGGATTTTCCAGAATTGATTGATTTACCGGAAAGCAAATTTAAATCGTTACGTGTTATTTACATCCTTATCTTATAAACGTTCGCTGCTTATCGTAAACTTTAATATTAACATTTTCAGTTAATTTGTTTTTTAAGTTTTATGAATAAACCTAATCAATCCAAAGAGGAAATATTTGCATTTTCGAATTAATTTATCCCTTTTATTCTTAAGTCAGGATGATAGATTTTGTGCACATTTATAATATTTACTCTTATTTAGGTTTCTGCTTCTAGTATGGTTTGATTCTATTTTATAAGTTATATATATAATCCTCCAACTAACTCCAAAGTTCATTTCCCAAAATTGTTGGGCCACGGTGGCCGAGTGGTCTAGGCATCGGATCATGGCTAGCGTGTCATCAGTTCGATCCTAGTACCACTAAAGACCCGCCGTGTAGGGGAGCGATGCACGTTAAATCTGTCGAAAGCTCAAACGTCCACCCGTTGGTGTGGTGAGGTAGTTAGGAGAGGAAGGTGCCAGCTCAGGTGTCGTCCGCGTCACTTGACCATGGTTCAAAATTACGCGGACCGTCGTCAAAAGCCCTCGTGTTGCTAATCAGTGCGACGTTAATATTCACTCACTCACTCCCAAAATTGTTTATGCAAATATAATTAGAGCGGAAGTGAGCAGCGATTTCTTGTTAGGTATAAAATATAATTCTTAGACGAAGTCCGAAAGAGAAGTTGATGTGAATTTCATTCCTTTCTATTGTAAATATGTAAGCAACCCCTGTTGTAACTGATGGGGTTTTACTTTAGAATATTCCAAATTTGGACATGGACAATTATTTAGCTTACAAATTATTTGCAACCTGTATTTTCTGCTTAATTCTGTTTATTTACGATTCCTTCCTGTTAAACTAAAACTTACTTTTGTTAAATCGCTTAAATTGAGAGTTTTTAAGCTACTTAGTTCAGGAACTTCACAAATAAATTTAATGTGTAAGAGTAAACAGCATTCCTTTTTACTCTTTCATGCTTTCAAAATTCTTTAATTTCATAGTAGTTTTATTAAGATATTTTTGTTTTCTTTTTGTAGTTTCGTTACATTCTTCGAGAAGAAAATTTTTTTGAAACATTTCTCAACACGCAGAAACATTTAGTTTTCTAGATTTCTCTCCATTATGTATTTGATATATCTTAAACTTAATCCACATCTAGTTTTTCTTCAATTCCAAACAAAAATTTAAAGCGTAAAAATAGTTTATGTGTTGATTTCAGCTCAAATTAATTCAAACATCAAAAACGAGTATACAGCTTATTAAGTGCTTTTTGTAGTAAAATGCTTTGTAAGAGTGGACATATCTTTATAACTTATGTGAATAGGATTTGTAGTCAACTGTTGTAAAAATTATTTGTAAGTAACACAAAAATAACTAAAATAATGTTAAATAATATACGTTGTGTAAATTCAGGCTCACCAAAATATCTCATTTATTTGTAGTTAAATCAAAATTAGACTCTTAATGCTCTAAAATATCAATCACTAGGAAAATGAAAAAAAATTTCAGAACTTAAAATATTTCATGTAGAAAGGACGAATTTCGGTAAGAAATGTAGCTATGATAGAGAAAACAAAGAAAACCAGAAGAGGTTTTCTTAAGTAATCTATGAATGCCACGATTTGTGTGCGCGTGCTTTTATATATATATATTTTTTTGAGACTCTAAGTAGACTCCTTGTGTGCCAACAAGTATAACACAAGGCTTATACAAACGTAAGTCAATACTCGATCAATAGTGGTAGGAAGTTTTAAGTACAGGGATACAAGCACAAATGGGAAATCGAAAGGTAAAAAGAAACAAGACGGGATGCAAATACAATAAACACAGTACAAAATACAACATTGCTCACATGCAAAAACGGAGACATTCAGTAAATAAAATTATTCAATGGTGAAGGTTTGGAAGCACATGTGTGATCAGAATAAGACTTTCAAAATACAAATGAGTAAAAGCATGCATACACACAAATACTTAAGAATATACACACAGACATATATATATATATACATATATATATATATACACGCACTTTAAAAAACCAGAGAGATACATACGTACACAGTAATTGTTAGCAAACACACACAAAATAATAAAATAGTAAAAAAAACACAATTTTTTTTTTAAATAAAAATAATTAAATTGACAATCTAAACAATACGAGAAAAAATGCTATTAATATATGCACAAAACGATGTAAAAGAAGACTTGCTCTGAACAAAGGCAGAGAAAGGAGGAGGCCACGCTATATTGTTCTTTTGTAGACAATTCATGAGAGTACGTCTTTCGGAAGAGAATTTAGCACAAGCAAATATTAGATGCTTGACATCCTGGACTGAGTCACTGGAGCAAGAACACTGGTCAGTAGGTGACAAATTAAAGCGTTTAAAATAGGCTTTAAAGTTTCCATGCCCAGTTAGAAACTGGGTAAGTATAAAATTAGGTTGAAAGTGTTTAGCCTTTAAACGTCTCTGAATAGAAGGAATAAATTCCTTGGTGAAGAGCGCATTATTTGATATTTGATATAATTTATTCCACTCAGAAATAATTTTTTCCTTAAAAATATTTTTATAATATGATTTTGGAATGCTCATAGGAATCAAAAAACTTAATTTTGTAGCTTCTTTTGCAAGCCAGTCAGCACGTTCATTGCCATAGATTCCCGTATGACCTCGAACAAAAGAAAAGGAAACTTTTACACCTCTGGGGGCTTCGAAGAAAATTGAGATCAATTTGCGTTTTAACAATCAGTTGATTTTGAGAATCAATGTTATTTAAAGCATATAAAGATGAAAGAGAATCACTGCAAATTAAAAAATCCGATGAAAGGTTTTCGTTTTTACAGA
>BMAO01030301.1:85586-107047 GCA_019973975.1 Trichonephila clavata
GTTAGGAACACAATTAATTCTTAAGTTCTGTGGGCTGCATCTACCAGATGCTGGGCGTTGGTGGAAAGTGATTCATTCATCAGCCAGCAATTTAAAGAAACTAACTTTATTAAGAACTGCCGAGCGAGCGAGCACACGTGATTGCTTCACCCGTTTTATATACAGAGCATAGTGACGTCACAGAACCACTTCACAGTTACAAAAACGTGGCGCCATGCAGCCACTCATTAACACAAATCATTTTTATTCACAACATACTCCCACCTTTGAGACTTGGGGAGAGTCTCAAACCTATAACATTTATAATTCAATAGATCCAGTCTCTTTGGTTCTTTAATCAATCTTCCTGAAGAAGTATATTTTTTCACAATTACATCATTAGTATTCAAGACATTTTCAGGTTTAGTACATTTAACAGAATTTGATTCCTCTTTCAACCCCTTAGCATTATTTGCAATCGCTTGTACTTCCAAAGGGAAGATGCGTTGTACCGGGCGTATTACTGTTCCATGTTGAGTTTTAAGCCGAACTGTGCGAATTTCCCCGTCTCTACCAGGGATTAATTCTATAATTTTAGCTATAGGCCAAGACAAACGTTTCTTATTGTCGTCCCCAATTAAGACCATTTCCCCAACTCGGGGCTCACGCACCCGATTATCATTCTGTTTTTGTATTAGCTCACCTAGATATTCTTTCCTGAAACGTTGCCTTAAATTACTTAAAAGTTTAATTCTGAATTTCATTCTTTTCTTAAGTCTCGCGAATTTAATTCGTCAATATCGGTAGTATCGGAACAGCGATTTTCTATTAAAAACATTGCAGGAGTGAGAGGGATCAATTCCTGTGGATCTTCAGATATATAAGTTAAAGGTCTACTATTAATTAAAAATTCACAATCACAAATTACTGTTGACAATTCTTCATAGGTCAATATTGATTTTCCAAGAGAACGTCTCAATAGTTCTTTAATAAGGCGAACCAACCTTTCCCACCAGCCTCCCACCATGCGGCGGTGGGTGGTATAAATTTCTAAACTATTCTTTGAGTTGATGTTTCTCTCGATATCTTATGCCAATCCAATTTCGCAAGGTCATTGAAAGCACCCGGAAATTGGTTCCGTTATCACAGTAAATTATCCTGGGCTTCCCGCGCCTGGCAATGAAACGCCTAAGGGCTAGCAAAAAGGCATCAGAAAACAGAGAATTTACTAATTCAAGATGGAGCGCGCGATAGACTGCACAAGTAAATAATGCAATCCATACCTTTTCGCCAGTTTTTAAAAACAAAGGTCCAACTAAATCAATTCCTACAACTTCAAATATCGCGCAATCAGTCACTCGGTCTGGTGGTAAAGGTGATGGTCCGCTTGACAATGATTTCACTTTAAAACGAGCACATATAACACATTTATTTAAAATACTCCTAATAGTTTTTCTAGATCTGATAATCCAGAACCTTTCTCTAATTAATGATTGCATTATTTGGATTCCAGCATGACAGTTATTTTTGTGTATAGATCTAATCAAAAGTTTTGTAAATTCACATTTATCAGGTAACAATATAGGATACAAAAAAGAACTTTCATCATTTCTTTCAGTTATTTTAGACTTAACCCTTAAAATATTATCATTATCAATAAAGGTAACAAATTTTAAAGATTCAACATCAGGTAAATAATATGTCTGAGTTAAACGAATCAATTGTTTCTCAGAATTTTCAATTTCAGCAACAGACAGTTCATGTTCTTTACATTTGTTATAGTCTTTGCGACAATTATTTACAAATCTCAAAACCCAAGCAAATACTCCAATCATTTTATCATAATCAGACACATTACATAAAAGCAAGGGGGGTGCATCGTTTGCTAGATCAACATTCGCATTTCTAGTTTTCTTTATCTCCACGTCAACTTCTTGAGGTTCGCAACTGATTTCACCATCTGGCCAAAATTCCGAATTTTGTTTCAACCAGGATGGCCCACCATCTAGAATTAAGCATTTCTCGTGGAGAACAACCACGGGATAGTAAATCCGCGATATTCATGTTTCCTGGGACATATTTCCATGATTGAATTTGAGTCAGTTGTCTAATTTCCTTTACCCTATTAGCTACAAAAACTGACCAATTTCTATATTTCTTAATCCACCAAAGTGCTGTTGTAGAATCGGACCAAAGAGTAACTTTCAAGTCCGGCATATTAAGCGCTTTCAAAATAGAATTTAAAAGTCGAGCACCTATACAGCAAGCCATTAGTTCCAAACGCGGTATACTCAAAAGTTTGAGAGGAGCGACTCTAGACTTCGCTCTAATGAGAATTACGCTAACTCTAGAATCAACTATTGATCGAGCAAAGATGCAACCCCATATGACCCTTGCTTGCATCAACAAATACATGCAATTCAGTTAAAATATCAATTTTCATACAACGTGGCACAGTTACATCTTTTAAAATTTGAATTTCCTTATACCATTTCATAAATTTATTTACAATATTCTGAGGTAGTTCCTGATCCCATGCAATTTTCATTTCCCATAGTTCCTGTAGTATTAATTTGGGAAGCAATGTAGACGGCGCCAACATCCCAATGGGATCAAAAACTTTTTGTGCAGTAGACAAAACTAATCGTTTGGTTATTTTCGTTTCGCACGTTAATGATTCGAAATTCGTGCAACATTTCAAAACATCATTATCCAAGTCCCAAATGATACCCAAAATAAAAGTTTCGCCTGAGTGTTTATCAACACTTCTACTTGCCACATTGCTCTCAAAAGTACGTAAATTAAAACATCCTTTCGACATAATTAATTTAGCCTTCTCAATAAATATCTCTATTTCATCAACACTGAAAACACCAGCTACACAATTATCAACATAAAAAGAAGATTTTAACTTTTGTGCAACTTCCTTATATTCAGGACTACAGTTTTCTAAAAGATGCATAATAGATGCATTCAATAAGTAAGGGCTGGAAGACACCCCAAATACAACTCGACAATGTCTGTACACTAATTGTTTTTCATTGCATGGGAAATAAAATCTGAGATAATCTCTATCTTTCGGTGCAACAGATAGCATCAAAAAAGCCTTTTCAATATCGGCTACAATTCCAATTGGATAAATTCTAAAACGATCTAAAATGTCAGGTATTAGTTCAATAAGGTTTACGCCTTTACATAAACAGTCGTTCAAAGATGGTTTCCCTTTTTCATGGCGGAGGCGTCAAATACTGGACGTATTTTCATTTGTCGCACTATCTAATTTAATCACTGGCCTATGAGGTAAATAATGACATTCATTGTTCAATTCTACCTCCGGCACACGTTCAATGATATTTAAATCTTCCCACTCCCTAAACACACTTTTATAATCATCAAAAAATTTACCTTTCTTAATTTATTTATCATCCGTAAATGCCTTTTCCACGTTAGTTCTTTGTTACTGGGTAAATTCTCAGAGTTACATTTCCATGGGAGTGTCACTTCATATCTTCCATCGGGAAGAATTTTCATTTTATTCTTAAAATCGGTTAAATCAAAATTTTCTCTAGTATTTTCATTAAGTAAGGGATCAGTTATTCCTAAAACATCTAGCTCCCATAATTCTTTAACACTAACATTCCTTACATGCAACGACGATGTCGTTAACATCTCGTTTTTAACGTTTGAACTTAATTTTCCAATTACCGTCCATCCTAGTTTAGTTTCAATAGCTGTTAAGCCAGAATCTAATTCTATTAAGTTCCCAGTTAATAATTTTCCTATATTATCAGCCCCAATCAAAAGTCCAATTTCAGTTTCCTTACAATTTAAATCCGATAAAATAATTTCCTTATTCTTTAACTCATTTAGAATACGCTTATCCTCAATCTTAGAAATAAATCCACATATTTTCTTTTCCGATAGCGCTTCAAAACTACATACATAAGAGCGTTTTAAATCACTAACCTTAATAGAAAACACACCGTGATATTTAGGTTTCGATTCATCCCCTCCGAACAGAGAATGAATTATAGTTTCCTCTCTAAGTGGAGTGGCCTTCAAAATACTAGTAACACTTTCACTGATATAGCTATTTTCACAAGCGGAATCAATTAGAACTCGCACTTTCTTTTCCCGACCCTTGATCCGAATGAAAACGCAGAGAGTTTGAAAGTAAATACTTTCGTTTCTGTTGCAGTTACTTGATAGAGAATTCACAGTCTTTATGGAACATTTTTGATCATAATTTTTATCTAATTTTGGACACATAATTTCAAAATGGGAATAATTACATTTAGAACACTTAATGGTATGTTTAACATCACAATTTTTACTTAAATGACCAGATCTATTTAAACATATAAAACAAGCACCTTTTCTTAATAATAATTGTTTCTTAGCAATAAAAGACATTTTTCTAGCATTATGACATTTTTCACTCGGATGATATTTCTCACAAAAAATACAGTTATTAACTTTCTAACCTGAAGCACTTTCAGAACTCACCAGTGCTGATGCAGTCATTAATTCAGTTGTTTTCATCCTTTCGGTTGTGGGATCTCTCTTTCGGATAGTAGGGCCGAAACCGGATTTAGCCAGTGGCACCATCTCTTCCCCTTGAACTTCCAGGCGAAGGAAAGTCATTAAATGTTCTAGATTTCGTGATCCTTTGACTTCTGTTTCATTATTCCGTTTTCTTTCCCAGGCTACCAGGACTTCCTCGGGTAAACAGGATTCTACCAACGGTGTTAGAAAGTCTCCATATTTTTCTTGCGTTCGTCCAAGGCTCTCCAACGATCGTAATTTTCCTTCGAGTTCGTCGTACAAGGCGGACAAATCAGTTTTCGTTCTTCCAGACGCAGCGTTCTTCATAACTAAACTTAACAGTTCACGTACGTAAATTTGTACGAGCAAGTCTTCACGGCCGTATCTCTCTTTTAATTGATCAATGGCTTTAGGGTAATTTTCCGCCGTCGCTGGGAAACTCAACACTAATCGTTCTGCTTTCGATTTTGGTTCTACGGATTGCAATAAATATTGCATCTTGTCCTCCGGCGCGATGCTTTTATCATTATGAATTTTCTGAAATTGACTCCAAAAGGCCAAAAAGTCTTTAGCTTCGCCACTGAACTTTTTCAATTCAATTTTCGGTAATTTGAAACTTCTCTTTTCAGTTTCGGTTGGAATAGCAGTTTCTTGTATTTTCGAATCTACTCGGGAATACATTTCGATATAGCGGTCACGGTAGTTTTCTGCGTCTTCCATATCGTCCAAATATTCTTGCTCGGCATCTTTCATTTCCAAGAGTTGTTCAGAAATTTGATTCTGACAAGAGTCAAGTCTCTGGAATTTATCCATGATTTGAGTTTTCAGAATCGAAAGTAGATTCATATCGATGTCTTCTTTCCTCAATTCGGTTTCAATTTTCTTCAGACTGAGAGAAAATGCTGTTCTCAGCCCTTTCCTTTGCGCTTTCAACGCAGTCACTTCCATCTTTATAGATCGAAAATTTCAAAGTTCAATAGTTCGTAATTCGGTTTCAATTTCACCTCCAACAAACAGCCTCGCCCCACGTTGGGCGCCACTAATTATGTTAGGAACACAATTAATTCTTAAGTTCTGTGGGCTGCATCTACCAGATGCTGGGCGTTGGTGGAAAGTGATTCATTCATCAGCCAGCAATTTAAAGAAACTAACTTTATTAAGAACTGCCGAGCGAGCGAGCACACGTGATTGCTTCACCCGTTTTATATACAGAGCATAGTGACGTCACAGAACCACTTCACAGTTACAAAAACGTGGCGCCATGCAGCCACTCATTAACACAAATCATTTTTATTTACAACAGCATGTGTTTGAAAATGGTACTATTTTTGAACAATGTTTCAACTTCATATATTGTATGGATTATGTATTTTAATAAATTTTTTATGTTATATGCAATTTATTGTGCTGTAAAAATAAAAAATTCATTTTCATTAAAGAATAAATCTTTTATCATTAATCAAAAACTTTCATGCTAACTAACTCTAATATTATGTTATATTTTAAGGATTTTTCTACAAATTTAAATTGTATTTTAAAACAGTCTATAGTATTCATATATATCATACTATTTTTAAAATTTATATGCAATTCAATAAGTAAAAAATATATTAAAGACAAAGGATAATTAAATTGAATTTCTAAAGACTGTTACGCCTTTTCTCTTATGTGATATTTTCACTTAATATTGTGTAATAATTACTATAAATTATAAATCAAATTTTTTTAAAACAAATTTCCTTAATTTGCATATTTTTTCAATGGTTTTGAATCATTACTACATTATAGAATGAATATTGCCTTTACTTTTAATATGTTGGAATCATGTCACAAAACAAGGAAAACTTGAATAATGTATGTTTATTGAAATGAAAAATTTAATTTAAATTCAAAGTTGCTTACAAGAATATTAAATTAAGAACTTATGGTAGCATTGTTATCAATCATAATATATACACTTGTAAAGCAAAAAATACTTTCATATTAACCAATAATCTATGTACACTAGCTGTTATTTTCTAATATTTACATAAAGTTTGCTGTTTGTGAAAAAACATTTCAGAGTATTACTATTTGACGGATATCTAGATTAATATGATATTCATTATTTTATGTGAGACATGTGAGATAGAATTTTCAATTTAGATTTAAATAAATATTTTATGCAACAATATTTTTATAAATATTTATTACTTTCCATTTTTAAAATGCTGCTAACAAATTCCAATGCACTTAAGAGATGCATTTAAAAAAGAAAATAACATGAAGTCTTTTTTAAAAAAAGGTTTCTTTTATAAAATTTAAACATCAGTAGAGAAAATAGTACATTATCAATAAGTAACTTGCAGTAAGCAAGAATTAACTGAGTAACACATGACAAATAATGAATTTAGCTCCTATAACAATACACGCATTGAGAAACTTTTAATAAATCAATACCCAATTTTCAAGAATTCCAGGTACAGCAACATTTAAGAATAAAATATTAAAATGCATTTGGAAATCTAAGCAAATGTATGTTATAGACATTTTCAAATAAAATTATTTACATTAATCAGTATTCAAAATAACTTTATTCAAGAATATGAGAAATTTGATATTTACAACAACAGCAAATTTTAACTTTCAGCCCTGAATTTCTACATTATACAGGACGTTTCAATTATTGACGAATATGTCTTGATTTTGCAAGCCATGTTTACTGGGAAATAATTCAAGAATTTTTTCCAATTTTCTAAGTTATTGATCATCTGAGAATGACAATTGAGGAGAAAAAACAACTTATTGACTCGTTAAAAGATTTTATATTAAAATCCAAATTAAAGTAAACCCCCTTTCAGTCAATAGAAATAATGTTTTAATCATTTTTATTTTAATTAGTGAAGTACAGGTTTTAGTCAACCTTTGAATATAAATACCTTTAATGCTGGATTTCAGCTTCCAGCACTGATCATTGTACATGCATGGCTAGGTGTATATTGTTTTTTCAAATTAATAAAAAGGATAACATCTTTATTCCTCAATTTACATACGAATTTCAATATTTTATGAGATTCATTGTTTTTAATTATTTTGAGGGTAACTGTATATTTTAAAAATAATTCTCCACTATGTTCCATACCATTCTTATAATAGGGCATTTAAACTTTTGTGTTCTTTGAAACTGTCCAATTCTACTTGTTTGGATTCATCTGTTATATTTAAAATTAGCATTCTTTCAGATTAAGAGAAGTTTGTTCTCATGTTGCAGCATTTGTGACATTTACTGACAGATTTTTCATTGCTAAGTAATAGAATATGATGAAACTTATTGGAATTTCTAAACACCAATTCTTAATTTTTCAATAAATATGTTTTGCCATAAATTAAAAAAAATTATTCTTAACTTATGCTTTAAAAAATTCATTCAGGTATATTGTAATCCAATATGTATATAATTTTGTACAGACAAAATTCCCCTACAAGGGGCTGTTAAAAGTAGAAATCGCTGCGAAGTAGCAAGTTTGGGTGGTTATTATGAGAAGCACATACTGGATAGTGCCAATAAACCAGCTCTCTGGTGCTGTTAAAGAGTATCAATAGTATGCATGTAATTAAATTCATTAGTTTTGTAATGCTTGCCTTAGTCCTTTGAATTGTCAATGATGGATTCTTTCAAAAAGATTGAGAATGAATTTTACAAACTGGTTAATGAAAGTTTATATGTAAAACAGATAAATAGATTTCTAGATATAAAATAAAATTTAAAAAAAATTTATTTGGCCATCTTTATAAAAAAAATAATACAAAGAAAAATACACTATTAATTACAATAAATTGAGATTATCTAATGTTAACTTGTAACCATTTTGAACATTACAATGATATTAATTGCATGTATTGGAATAGTATATTTTTTTATTTGTAAGTATTTGAAATACAAACTGTTTATTTGCTGAGTTTGAATATCCACTTAACACCGCAGACCTTCCCTTTTTGTAGTGAGTAGCCTTTTGTGACCTTGGTCATTGGAAATTTTTAAAAAATTGCTTATTTGCCATTATTTTGAACTACACAGTGTTTATTTACAATTTAAGCTACATATTTTTCTATTTATAATTGTTTGAATTACATATTGTTCATTTGTAATTATTTGAATTACACAGTGCTTATTTTCATATACCTATAATACTAAAGAATTATTTGAAGAATTTTTAAATCAAATAGAGGCAATTATAAAATTAATTAACGAATGACATACACACAATTCAAATATATACATTCATATTAATTCAAATTTTTAAATATTCCATTCTTTGAATTAACTAAGATCAAAATAATTGTAACAATATAAGAAGCTAAATCTCTTGCATATTATCTTATATTTAATATAATACTAAGTAAAATTCATGTTTAGAACATTTTTTTTATATTTTCAGAATTTAAAATAAAGGATATCAATTTTCCATAGTATTAAAGGAGATATCCTGTTAAAATTCCCTTTAATAAAAATCAGGATACATAACTAATAAAAGAACTGATTGAACTATTAACAGATTCTGAGTTAAAATGAAGATATGAATTAGATGATCTTGAATTTTGGTTCAAAATTTACACAGAATATTTTCACATTTCAGCAAAGCTGTAAAAGGACTTTAATACAACATATTTATGTGAAGTCTTTAACACAAGTAAAAAAAAACACTACACAGAAATAAATTGGATGATTGACATAAAAAATACACACATTTGCAAATAACAAATAGAACCCGATTGTAATTTTTTTTTTCCAAAACAAATTTGGTATCCAGCTTCAAACTTCATTGGATTGTCCTAATTCCTTCAATTTCTGCAAGAAAAATGATTTAAAAGTAAAATTTTCATAAATAAATATTTATCAGTCAAAAAATTCATAATGCAATTTAAATTTAGAATAAATTGAAAAGAAATCAATTGCTAATCTTCAGTTTAACAAATATGTATGAATTAAATAAATATGTAAATTAGCACAATTACTTGGATTACTTTAGTTATTAATAAAATTTGAACATACCAAATAAGTGAGCATTTTGCACTTGCCTACATTTCATGTGTAACATATTAGTTCATGAAGCTTGAAGAACCTTGATCCTCCATACAGGCGAATATTCACGAGACAATCAGGATGCTCCGAGCTCTCTACAAAGCAGTTTAATTCCTATAATAATTGCCAATGCTTAATTCATGAGATCTATATTAATAATAGTTGACTATGTACAAGAGCAAAATAAATAGCTCACACAAAGGCTTAGTTAAAATTATCATTTCAATTAAAAAATTATCTCAATCATAAAACGATATATTATAAATCATAAAACAAAATATTAGACTTATTTTTTAGCACAACTGATTCAATGTAACCTAGAAATTTTAAAATTAGTCTAACAAAACTAGTGTATCTAGATAACTTTTATTTCTATGTTACGTAATTACACCCACTATGCAACGCAAAAAAACAATTGAATTCATACAACAAATATTCGTGCAACAGAAACAAGCTATTTTTTTTAATTAACATTTTTTCAAGAAATACAAATATAAGTGATTGTGTAATTAATATAAATAAAAGCAGTCGAAAATTATTTCTGATTGTGTGTTGTGAAAACTGTCGCCAAAATTGCTGCCAAGGTTACCATAAATAAGAATCGAGCAATGTTTGTAACAAATACACGGGATTATTTCGAAAAAGCACAACAAAATTTGAATAATATCATTTAAACACAAACTTGTAATGAAATGCTTATTAAAATAACACAGATTTAACTCTCGCTTACCAATTTTTCGGTTGCAAAGTAGTCTCTTATTGTAGCCATGTGGATAGACTCGTAGGACAGTGGTAAATTAAACGGTGATTTAAAAATTCGTAGAGGTTCTCAGAAAAAGATCCACATGTGGAACAAAGAGTGCATAGTTTACTCTCTTTCATGTCGGTAATTTTAAAAGGCTAAAAATTCTGGGAACAGCTTTAGTATCGCCCACCCATCCAATTTGGCGCAAATGTATTGAGGCGCCAAGGACGCCAAACCACGCCAAAGACAGTGTTTTGAAAACAGGGTTGCCGAGGAAACCCCGTTTCCAAAAATCTGGTTTTCTCCGGTAGCAGAATTGATGCTCTTTTCCAAAAGCTAAAAATTGGAAGTTGTAAAACCATTAGCCTGTGCAATTATATTTAATGCACAGCTTCCAGAGTGAGGGACGACCCCAGCAATTTTGCTTGATGTCAATTCTACATGATCTAAAACTTGTTCATGTACGAATTGACGCCAGTCTGCTAAAGTTGCAGAAAAAAAGCCAAAATCCCGCTCGATATCGCAAGTTTTTGTGTCTGAAATTAAGTGCTATGTTAAAAGTAAAATATCCTGCAAATTTAATTTGCTGAAGGAGAACCAAGAACCTATCCTTAACGATTTTTCTGCTCGGCAATTCTTACACCTCCAAATGCTTCCATTTGATGATTTTTTTCGCTTAATTAAGCTGCATGGTTCCATGCATTTTGCACAGTTCAATTTATCTTTTAACAAACCATTCTTCATTAAAAAATTTCGAAAAATGTCTTGTTCTCTAAACAATGCGAAAAAAAAGTACTGGTTAGCAATACCTGGGTTACCACTTTTTTTTTTATTTGAAAAACCCCACGTTAATTTATGATTTAAAAAAAAGTTGAAATTTAACTACGACGTTGCTCAATGCCATGCTTAACAAAGACCCAAAATTCGTGATGGCAAAAACTATTTCAGAGAAAACACGTGCTATTCCACTTACCTACTAACCACACGAGGTCTGACCAAGAAATGGTCCCCATGATGCGCGCTCTCGGTATTGTAAACTTAAGAAAATGCGCCAAGATAGCCAAATAAAGCGAGTTTCTTTTAAATGGGGGCCGTCGTTTATTACAACTTAGTACTTTTGCCTACGTCACAAGCCATGACGTATTTGAGTGTTGGAAATTAGTGTTACCACAATTCCTCCGCTATGTTAAATAGTCCGAAAAATAATTTTTTTCTTTTTAAAGATTGCATCAAAAATATTAATTTTTAATATTAGTTTCGGCATAATTTTGCATTAGAAATTTTGAAACAGTCTTTGAAGACTGTTTTTAAAGTAGTAAGAGGTATTCAAATATTAGAAATTTGCAAGCATATAAGTATACACGCTAAAAGAACAACTCTAGTAGACATTACTCTTTTCTTTCTAAAAGAAAATTTCTAGTTTTATATTTTAAAGAAGTTGATATTTTTATAATTTAGGAAACCCTGTTATTCAAACATAGAATAGAAAATCATAGAAATTTTTGAGAACAGTATTGAATAAATAAGCTTATTATTTTAAGTAGTTATATGTTATTCATTATTACACATACTGTATTTTCTTTACTATAAATTTACTTTTAATATGTTCTATATATGTTATGTTTTTATCTTATTTTATAATTTTACTGTAAAACTATTTTCCATTATAACTATAAACAGTTTTTTGACTATTTACTTTAATTATATTTTAATTTTTGCTTGTTAAAATTAGTATTCAATATATGCAGATATGCAAATAAAATTGGAAAAAATAAAAAACTTATTTCAACAAAAAAAATTATGCATTTTTCTTGATCCTGTTTTGTTTTTGGAACTTTTGTGATGAAAACATTTTTTTTTTTACCTTAGATTTTATTGCTTCAATAATTTCGCATGGTTCAAATTAAGTATGCATTCTCAATTTTTATAAGCAACTTTAAGTTTTTGGAAGAAATTTTATTTAAGAAGATAGCACATAATATTTTACATACATTTGCTCTGAATTTGTCCTAAATAATTTTTTTAACTTTAAAATATGTCAATTTCACAAGGATGCATTTAATCATATAATTTACTATTGCAATCGTTGACAGTTACTATTAACATCAATCAATTAATAAATTGTTAGATAATTTCATTGACATTTTGTACACTTGTTTCAAGTTTATAATATTTTAATCAATATTTAAAGATTAGAAATGTTATATTGTTTGCGATACTGAAGATGTGCGTGTGTGTGGTAACTCTTCTCTGTACTTCCACACCACAACACATCTAGAATAGGGATTTAACAGTCAAATTCAATTGGCTTAAGTGTTATAAACCCTTGCATACTAATTTTTAAAAATTTATTAAAAAATGAATACCAATGCAGTAAATTCGATAATTTTTCCAATTAAATTTTATTATTAAAATCAATGTCATTATCCTTTTTAAAAGCTTTTATTTAACTTACAATGTATGTATGTATGTATGTAATTTGTTCGGGTGGAATCTTGCAACTCAATTTTGAAGCTGATATCTTCCTCCCATTGAGCTGAAATTTTGTATACACGTTTAGTTTGGATGACAATGCATGTTTTGAACATTTATATTCCGATATTGCAATTAATTAAAAAGATATTAATTAAAAACGTTAAACTAGTTTTGGGCGCCAACTTGGATATATCTGCATTGTTGTAATAATTTTATTGTTACAACAATGACAAAAGTTGGCGTCGAAAATCGGTTTTCAGCCAAACTGGAATTTTATAACGTTGCGCTATTGACTGTATTAATTAACTTTGTCTAAAAAATAATTACATCTCTACGACGTAAAAATAATTCTAAAACGTATGCAATTTTTTTTTTTACAAATTTCTATCTATTTTCTTGGATTTAAATTCAAAACAAAAAAAATAGAGCTATTTTTCAAGTAGATTGGTACATTGTATACCTTTCTCAACGCTGCCAAGTTAAACTGAGATGGAGTATTATAGAAATTCTAACTTTAATCTATGAAGCTCAGACAAAAAATAACTATAGAATCGGAAAGATCATTTATTTCGTCCCGATACGGTATAATGTTTTTTACAAAATAATAATATTTGTATTTCTTACGATTTTTTTTAAATAAGTCAAAATAGATGCGTTTTTATGAAAATAATGTCTAAATCGACGCACATGAATTTTTTTTGTTTAAATGAATCGACATTCCGTACTAAAACAGCTCATAATTTGCTCTTTTAGAATCAGTCATTTAAAAAATAAAATGTTGAAAACTTTTTTTTAACGATTTTTCAAAAAATACTCAAAATTTTAATATTTAATAACTTTGTCATTTATGAAGAAAATCTCATAAACTTTTTTTTTCGTGTGTAGGATAATATTACCCAAGATCTGTACGAAGATTGAAAGAATTGCTTAAAATTTACGGATTTAAGAAAAAATTGTTTTTTTTTTTCTAGTACCCTTTTTGGGAGAATTCATTTAGCTCGACTGTTTGAAAATAACCGGCTAACACCTAGCAACAATGATGCGTTGAATGAGATGAACAGACTAAGACACCTGTCCAGTGATAACTAAAAAGTAAAAAATAAATTAAAAGTAAAAAAAACTTTTTTAAAAACAAGCTTTTATTTAAACGCACTAAAAAAGAAATAAATAAATTTTTCTTAAATAAGAGTGCTTCTTAAATAAGAGTGCTGCTAAATTGTAAAGAAAAATCTATTTTATTCTTTTTAGTGCGTTTAAATATATAAAAGCTTGTTTTTAAAAAAGTTTTTTTTTACTTTTAATTTATTAATTATTCAAATTGTTTATTCCAGTTTTTTGGTTAGTGATTTTAATTACTGACGATAAACGAAATGTATTACTAGTGTATTCTGAAAGCTGCTGAAAAATTAAAAATTGCAATAATTTTTTCTTTTAGATTAATATTGTCGAACTTTTTATGCCAGAAGAATTGTGTTTGGCAATGTTTAAAAGTCTGTATCGGAGCTTGCTAAAAGCATCAACACGTGATATCACTTTAGAGCACTAATTATCACCAGGAAAATTAAAAACAGATATTATTAGATTCCATTGCTTCAGTGCTCCTCAATAAAGATATAAAAATAAATATTTTAATTAATTAAAATAGTTTATGCTCTTCAAATAATCCAGGCTAACCTTTCCCTATTATTTTTCCTTGCCAAATCCTAGAACACGAGGAAAACAGCTTCAATTCAGAAAAAAAAAGTGTTTCAGGATTTAAAAAAAAAACAAGATATCAATCATTGGCATGGCCAAGTAATTTTAGCGCGTTTTTCACATGTTGTATTTTACAATAATGCAACTAATGAACTTTTTACTAACATAAAGTAGTACTATATTTTTTAAAAAATTTAAATATGATTCGGCTCATCTAGGGCACAAATGCGACCCAATGCCGAAAACCCGAGGTCAATTGGTTGCTTATTGGCTGAGAAAAAGGTACGACAAAATATGGAACGAGAATGAAGACGAAATTTGCGTCCTAATAGCGCTATTTTTACACTACGTGAAAAACGCTCTAAAAACATTTGAGAGGAACAAATATGCCATTTATAGGCGCCGATTTTACGATGCATTCAGGAATTTCCCTTGAATTGTCCAGTCCTGCAAGTTATACAATGACCTTACAGATGACCCCTCTCTATGGAAAGACCAGGCCCTCATTCCAAGCGTTTGCCCTCCTTCCAAGCGTTTCCTGTGTCACTTCCAACTGATAGTTATTTTGGGAAGCTGTTAAGCTTCTCAGGCGGGGGTCACTTCTGAAAAGGACCCCTGTCCACTTCCTCCTTCGCTTGCACAAAGGAAGTAATAAATTGCTTGTAAAGTCTTGCTTGTTGTGTCCCAGGCTTTGCGAGTGCTTTATGGTTTTATTTTCATATGACTTAGGTAAAAAATACTGAGAATACCCTTATAGACGCGCCATGGAATTAGAAATTATGATTAAAAATGCTGTCATTCCCAGTTTTCTAAATTTTGCTTTAGCAATACTTTTTAAAAAGTATTGTTTTGACATTACCTGTTTTAGGTGAAAGAAATTTTACTAAATTAAAAATTATTAACCATTACTTGAGAAATAATATGATACGAGAAAGGCTTTCAGATTTGTCCATCATCTCTATTGAATTAGAAATCTCTGGAAAAAAATATTTCACCTGAATTATTGACAACTAGGTGGTATTCATGAGCTGATATACATTAAATCCTTTAAGACTCAAAATATTCAAGTTGCCAGGTTGTCATATTTGGGTTAGTTTAATTTGACCTCAGATTTGAGATTTCATTACTTCTGTCAGTCGCCAATAGCATCGTGTCACGTGTACGCACGATGTTAATAAATAATCAATCAATGGGAATTCGACAATTCAAATAGAACTTATTTTATTCCGATTGAAAATAATTTAAGGTATTGTACTTTATTGATTATTAACGTCGCACTCCACAGCAATAAGAGGGCTAAAAGTCATTTTTTTTATTGAAGACATATAAAATAATACCCGCGTAAAACAAAAGTATCACCCTGGGCTTACAGAAGTAAATAAAACAAACAAAATAAGATAAATAAAATAAAAAGTAAATAACAAAACAAAATAATGAAATAACAAAAACAAATAAGTCAGAAAAACAGACAAATGGCTTAAACTGAAATAAGCTGAAAAAATTTGAAGGTCAGTTAATTTTAAGATGCTGTTTAAATTTCAGGTATTTTCTTCCTTTCTTAAATTTTGAACAAAAAAGGATAAGATATTCAACACTGCTCACCAATTATTATGAGCAGTAAGGAATGTGATTTTATGCAATTTGTAAAAAAAAAAAAGTTATCACAAGACAGTCTTTACGAAATGGTCGAAAAAAATTATTTCGTCAGAAAGGGTGATCTGAGCGCGTACATAATGTTCCAAATAGGGACAATATTTTCTTTAGTCTGTTTCTTGTAAAACGTTTTTTTTGTTTTTTTTTGGAATATTAACTGAGATTTCAATCCCACACTTGGCTGTCGACTTTACCAAGAAATCAGCCCTTTCTTGTCCAAAAATTCCTGTATGGCGACGAAAAAAAGTAAGAAAACACGAGAATTTTAAGATTCTTCTACATTTCCACAAGAATATTATTGCAAGATTAAATATTTTGCAGAGTTTCCAAGGCTAGTGGCAATAACTCTCGCAATTTTTAACTGCAGTCAAATGACGAGAATGCCAGTTGATTTCGCACCCTACTCTTCAAAGTTCCACACCCCGCCAACGTGAGTACTTTCAGCTTCCACAGATTTAGTGTGTATTAGCCATTCTATAAGATAGTTCTTCAGTGGCACTAGGAATCTGATTGATATCCGACAGAAACAACAGTGGCCACGAATTCCTGATCACTATTTTTTGGAATTGCTTTGCTCGCATTTTATAGAAACTTATGTGTGTTCAGATGTTTTTATTCTAATCTTTTTTCCCGACATTTATTCTCCTCACTCACTACCGAAACGTACTTAGATAAGGTTATTTCCTCAATGTTATTTGTATTCATTTTCTCAAACGTTATTTCCTTCTCTTATTTGAGGATAGAGGTATGTTTGTGCATGTTGCATTATTTATTTATTTTTTTCAATAAAAATTATGCTGATTAGGTGATACAGAATTTTTCTAAAATACTTTTCAGTAAAGAAGATAATTTAGGCGTAATAACACTGTACATTTCTTTATTATTATTACTTTTTCTTATCGTTAAATTGTTAAAAAAGAATTTCGATGCAATTGCATACTGATCCATATCACAGCAAATTGTTCTGATCAGGATACCGCAATTATAGAAATTTATCTATGTATATGTAAGGATAATTAAATTAGATCTAAAATAAAATCCCCTATTTACCACTTAACTTTTATTTTCCGCAACATCTTCGAGTCTTAAATGAAACACCCAATTGTTTCTCAAAAAAGATATTCCAAACATAACATTTTAATCCCAGCTCATTAAATTTAACAGTCTCCATATGCACGCTACCACCTTTCACTTTCAAATCAAAAACAGAAACTAAAATGAGTTTTTTAACAGTTATGAACATAAGTATTCAACCCAATTAAAAATCTTTACTTGGCGTCCATTTTCTCTCTGCGAAAGATGTGTCGATTGCTCGCTGAATAAAACTGTTTTTTACAAAAGCTTGATGTTGACTTGAAACATTACAAAACTAAAGGAGGAAAGTGATTCACTCATCACGATATCTCCTGAATTCTTAGACCTAAAGACTTGAAATTTTCCAGGCATGTTTATTCTGTTGAGTAGATGTTGATTTTGTCCACTAAAAATGGGTTTTGTGGAAATCTACTTTAGAGCAGAGCCAGCCTTCTCTACAAAGGGGCCCGGATGCAAGAAACCACTTAGGGCCCTAATTTTTTCTAAGTAAAATATATATATATGTACGAACACGCGAACGAACTCGTGACCGGAAGGTCGCGAGTTCGAGTCTTGTTGCCACTGAAGACCCGCCATATAGATGGGGTCGATGTTCAATGTCTCCATTTTGGTGTGGTATGGGGGGCGCTAACTCGGGTGTCGTCCTCATCACTCGACCGAGGTTCAAAATGACGAGGTCTGTCAAAATGGCCTTCGTGTTGCACAGTAAGACATTAATATAACTTTGTTTTGCTGGTCCAGCTCCAGTCACAAAAGTTACTTCTATAAAAAAATCATTATATTTATATTAATTCTTTTATGTTTAATACTTTCTTTTCAAAATTTACATATGTAATAATAATTGAAATTTGGTCCTAATGGGAAATATCAAGGGAACATTCCGTTTGGATACTGTTGTACGTCGTTACTTTTGTATTATCTTTAATTTCGGTAGATTTCATTTCCTAATGCAGAAATGATTTATTCGCGTGGTCTGTGCGCTAAATGTTTCACAATTCTATTTCACGAATTTTTTTAATTCTGTTTACTTGATATATTAGCCCAAAATCTCATATTTACTTAATATGGTTAAATTTTTTTAAAAAAATGTCCATTATGGGTGTTCCTATTATTTCTTGAGTTCCACAGAGTAGAGGATTAGTACATGCTATAAAAAGTCGAATCTTTGAAATAGCAATTTTAGGTTACTAGCTACGTTCGGAACTGTGATTTTATTTATTTACTAATTTTTTGCAAAAGCATATAATGAATATTTAGTGTCATCCGAATTAGAATGAATATAGAAGATTGTTTTAAGAATATTATTATAATAAAAAGCAATTTAAATTGTTTTAAATTAAGAATTTTTATTTCCCAAAAGAGAGAGTGACAGATTTTAAAACATTCTCCTTTTATTGAAAATGTTTATATATTATATTTTCTCTCTTTATATAGTTTGGACTTCTGTACAGAGACTAAACTACGATTTTTGAAACATTCACAATTGACAAACATATGAGACAATTCACCAATTTGTCACATATTACACAAACAAGTAGTTAAATATATTTATATAATTGGCTATATTACTAATAAATAGATCATTTAAACTCTAAACGAGTTATTTTTTGAGTTAGTGGGGGATAGGCCCCACGTTGAGAAACACTGTTTTAAATTGATAAATATACTGATTGCCTAATATGAGAAGCAAAAATACGTGAGTATAGTTTAGAATTAGGACGTTATATTCATGAACAGTCCATGTGCCCTGTATAGTAGCTGTTCTTTAAATTTGATTCTTAGTGACATGGCAAAAGCATTCTTAGAAGTCTGTAATTCTTTTAATATACTCCAAAAGCATTTTTTCTCCTTCAACTTTTTGATGGCTTTCAGATATGGACACATTATCTATTGAATCCGAAATCTCTGAAAAAATTGATTTCACCAAAAATATTGACAAATTTGCTTCTCAAAAAGCTATACAAGTTATTTTATCATTAAATTTTCAGTAGTCTTCGTGATTTATATACTTTTCTTTTCACGAGATTTATGCTTTAGTTCTTTCCTTTTTATTAAATTAAATTTTCTGAGTAAATACTGTTGATTTGCATTTCTAATTACAAAATGTCTATTTTTATTTCAAAGGTAATATTTTTGCTTGTTTAATTTTTTGTTAAAAGGTTTTGCCGCAATCATAACCCTTTAGCTGACCAAAAAATAAAGTTTTGCTCTTCAAATTTTTGCATTTTTATATTAATGTTTTACTTTTTAATACAGGTAGATAAGTTTATAATTTGAAAATACATAAGTATTAAATAAGTAATTGTATATGTAAGCATTGTGTGTGTGAAATAAGGAATTAAATATAAAAGTATAATTAGTACCACAAAATCCGGCGTATAACTCGCACTTTTAACACACAAAATAAAATCGAGATTTAGGGGTGCTCATTATCAGGGGCGGCATTTGGACCGAATTTGAAAATACTTTTTGATATATTTTAAGGAAAATTGGGAATTGGGCATTTCATTTAATGTATCATATTTCCTTATTTTATAATCTATATGTTTACGTCAGGTTTTTTTAATGTTGTAGTCTGAAGAGTTCGAGGCGGAAATGTACGTTAAATTGTGAAATTGGATGTTTTCACAACCTTCTCTAATCAAAAAAGAGAGCCCAATTGATATTCCTAAACTTATTTCAACTTTATAATTTGCACCAAATCTTGTTATTGCATTAAGAGCTTCGCTTTTTTGCCAATAAGTGCAACAAGAAGTGTTTTTCAAAATTAAAACTAATAAAAAATTTCTTAGAATCCACAATTTTCGTCTTTAAAATAGATTAAATGGTTTTGCTTTATTGTCTACCGAATATGAATTAACTAAACAAACTGATTTTAAAAAATTGATTAAAAAGTTTTCAGAATTAAAATTTAGAAAAAAATGTAATTTTTTTTGTTTGTTTGTTTTGCTTTATTTTTGAGTTTTAGTTATTTTATTGTGATACCTTTTGTTCGTAAGAATTATTCTTAAAATGTGTGTATCTATGTGAGCATAAATACACAATTTATCTTTTTGAAAAATAATTTTTTTACTTTGGGGAGAGGGGCGCCATTTTCCATTCTTGTCCGAGGCGGCGAAACTGCTAGAGCCGGCCCTGTCATTATACGCGGGGTGTAAAAGTATGAGAGCTTTAAAGTTAAAAAATAATGATTCTAGAAAAAAATAAGACTCCTACATAGAGATCGAAATACTCTTTATTTAAGAAAAAAAAAAAAAAACGACATTCCTAATGAAATTAAGGGGGGGGGGGTGTTATAGTTCTAGAAGTATACCACTTTTTAAAAAAAATATTTGGAATAATACCTGAAATAAATGACTTCAAAACAAAAGAGCATAGCACACGTACATTTCAGGTTTCTTAAAAAAAAAAAAAAGAGGTGCGCGTTATACGGGAAATATACCTAAAAATAAAAAAGAAGAAGAATACAGCCTGAAAGTATATGTGCACGTTATACGCCGGATTTTACGGTATTTAAATATATAAGCATAAGTCAAAATATGAAAACTTCTCTAAAGAGGCGGCACATTAGGTCTTCGTACGCGGCGGCCGACTCCCTAGGATCGGCCCTGTAAATGGTTTTGCAAGATTGGCTATCGAACATGAATTAGCTGAACAAACTGATTTTAAAAAATTGATTAGAATGTTTTCAGAATTAAAAGTCAGGAAAAAAGACTTGTAGTCTTTTGTTTATTTTGATTTCGGTTTATTTTTGTGTTTTAGTACTTATGTATTGTTATTATGTCTCTTTGTTCGAAAAATTATTCAAGTTTTGTAGGTGTAGATCTGTAAACAATTTACCTTTTTTAACAACTTTTTACTTTGGGTAGAGGGGCGGCATTTTCCATCTTTGTCCGGGACAGAAAAAGTTGAAGATGGCTAGAACTTTTATATTATTAATCACTGTACAAAATTCATTCTGTTTCTTATTTCATACTCGTTGAGGATTCTTAATTAAAGCTGTAGATCTTTCAAAATGAAATGAATGGTTAAAAAAAAAATGAAATTCTAAACTAATGATTCTCAGTTTAAGACAAGAAGATGACCATAACTGCGGAGCATCAAAAATAAAATAAAAAATGTTGGTATGACTTGATATAACTACTCTTAAGCAACTATTTACACTTGAAAAAATTCATTTTTATTATCCTTTATAATATAATGAATCAATAG